>OVAY01001324.1:7732-31293 GCA_900406395.1 Kernera saxatilis | reverse complement strand
AATTTGAAACAAAAAAAATTCTCTAAAACATCATTTATTTTAAAACAGAGGGAATATTAATTAACACACACCACTTTTGGTTTGCACGTGCATTACACTGTTTAAAATTGTAATTAAGATACTTATTTATTTATTTATTATTATTATTTTAGTAAAGATAAGATACTTATTTAACTTAAACAATGTTTGAAAAATGTACTTGTGGCAATAGTTTATTCTAAAACTGAGATTTACTGTTTTAATATGCTTTTCTAAAATATTATTTTTATGAAAAGATTTGCAATATTGATGACAATGTAAAATGGAAACATGGGTCGTAATGGTTCGTATTAATTTTTTGTTTATATATATCTAAAATCCTCTAAACTTTTTATTTTAATAACTGACACGTCTAAATTTTTATTTAAGATTATTTCCCAAAAATAAAACAACAATTTTACAATAATTATTTACAAAAAAATATGAATTTTAGTAAAATAATTATTTGAACTATTTCACTAATCGTTATGTTTTGCAATAATATCTTAGATATAAACAAATCAATAAGCACATTCAAACTACTATTCTATATAATGCGTAATATAATTATTTCTCAAAGGGGGAAAACACAAAGTGACATACTATCACTTACGTGAATCTGCATTCATATTCGCCTCCAATTTTATTTCACTTGCTCATTTTTCATCACGATATGGTCATTTCTTGGAAATTTTGGCAAACAAAACCAATTATTTTTTTGGAAGGAAATAGTGTTTTGAGTTGTGGATCTTAATATATATCTCATTGACAAACTAGATCCACGCTGATCCATTTAAAGCTTTTTCTCTTATTTATTTTTAATCGTCGTCTTCGGTTTGATGTAGAGCGGAAAGAGAAAAAAAACATCCGCAATGGCTGAAAATGAACATATATAGCTCTCACGTTAAAATAAACCACTATAAATCGTGAGTGTCCTTATTTTTTTTCTACTTTAATCGTTTTGACTTTTGATGGTTGAGTTTGGGATCGCAATCAACAATAGCGGCAACTCTTGATCAGCTTTCAAAACATCTCGATTTTTTTTTTTTCATCTTTCAACTTCTTAAGATGATCATGCATATTTTTATGACAAATACAAAACAGTCGATGCTAAATAAAAGTATCCATCCTCGCTAAACTAACTAGCGAGAAGCCAAAAAAAGCTGCCCGTCGATCAGTGATATATTATCTTTTCTACAACAGCAAAACAGCATTGAGTATAAACGTATATCACTTTGACTACCTAATGGTTCCAAATCACGTGAACACGAAGACTAGTTCATAAGCAACTTCCTTCTATACTTTGCGTTTTCTCATTATTTTCTTAATTTTTCTTTTGTGTGTTTACAAGTTTATGTTGGTTAGATAAAACAAGCATTTTACTAAAAAAAATACTAAAGTAAAGCTGGATACAAATTATAGTTTGACACCGTATTTAAAAACTCATCTTCCTTTAAATTCCTAACATTCCGTAGTTTAAAAAAAAAAAAAGTCTAAGCAAAAACATTCAAGCTTGATGACAAAAAAAAAAAACCATTCAAACTTTTTGTAGTTAGGAAAAATGAAATATCACATCATAGGGATGGGGGTTTACCAGGTGAACTGAGGACAAACCATTGGTCATGAAGTAAATAAATTAACATATTTTTTGTATCATTTTGAAGTAATTTTTAAAACCAAATAGAAAGATTACTTTTTTTTTGGGTTATGGTTAATCAAATTTAAAAAGCATGATAAAATATTACAAAGCCCAGCCCAGACCTAGTTTGTTTTTTTCCATACAAAATACAACCAAATACTTACTCTAATGAAAACAGAAGTAGAAGAACGAATTTAGTTAAAACAAGTAGTCTCATCCTAACCAGTAGTAACTAGATTTACGGCTTTGGTTCTAGCCATGAAACTTCAGGTATTCTCTCCGGATTCTCTGAGCCTAAACAAACGATTAGAGTTGATGTATGTTTTCAGAAAACTCATGTGTCAGTTTGAGTTTACATGCATATTTGATTCACTTCACCTAATTGATCCTTGTTGGTTTTCTAGAAAAAAGAAGAAGATAACCAGACTATTAGGACAAATCGATAAAACCAAAACATGCGAATCTTTTCGAGTCTTAAATTCTAAACATTAGCACAAGCACATAGCCATGCTGAAGTAATACTTAGGGATCAAAAACATAATGACCTAAAAAGACTAAAGTGTTCCATATCACTACAAAAAAAACAAATGATTCTGAGCAAAAAAAAAAAAAAACAAATGATTAGATAAGAACGTCCAAAACGTTTTCCATCGATAATAATGATTTAACGACAACTCTTACAACGTCGTTAATCCAACATTAAAAAAAGGGTTTTGTCGTTAAGACTATGCTTGGGCAAAATACCCGGAACCGAAGAACCGACCCGAAAAAAGAGGTAACCGGATCCGAACCGAAATTGACAAAATACCCGAACGGATCCTAAACTCGTATATCCGAATAACCGGAACCGAGCCGAGAACCGAATGGATATCTGAAATAATTCGAAATACAATAATATATCCTTCATATTAATTATATTTAGAATTGATATAACCAAATTATCTAAAAATAACAATCATTAACTCGAATATATCAGTTATTTTTAACTGAAATACCCAAAATACTTAAAATATATGAAAATTATTAGTTATATATGTCAAAATTTAACCAAATTTTATTTAAATTTAATTTAATTTTTAATTTTTCTCATAATTACAGATACCCGAACCCGACCCAAACCCGAACCCGAACCGAACCGAATCCAAACCGAAATTTTAAAATACTCGCTCGGTACCAATTCTCCAAAAGCAAAATATCCGAAACCCAAAATATCCGACTCGAACCCGAACCGAATATCCGAACGTCCAGACCTAGTTAAAACGTTGAATAACAATATATTTAAATGTATCCTAAAACCATCCGCTATTAACGATATGTGTGATATTGCTAATTACTAACAGGTTAACAATATATATATGTGATACTGTAAAACGCATTCGATGTCGAAAATTAATGTATGTCATTGTTAAGTAATGATGATCATATAACGTTGTTAATTAACGACATATTTAATGACGATTATGATGTCGTTAATTAACATAGATGTTTAATATAAAAATATATTAAAAGTACTAGACAACCTAAAATAAAATAAAGGACTTGATTGGCAATGACTTTAGAGTCTTCAACCAATCATGATTTAGCTTTCTTTTTTTTACTCAAAGCCAAAATATATGTTTTTTTTCATTTTAGGCTGTAGAAATTCATTTTTTCCAAAACAAATATATTTATGTTGTGGATCAATTTCTCTCCTCTTTCTTTATATAAATATTTAGTGTATTTATTTTTTATTTGATAACTATTTTGTTTATTTTAACCACAATAACTATTTTATTTGTTAAAAAAAATTATATATATATAATATTGTAACTTATATTTTTTCTTCTTCCAATTATAACATATATATACATATATTATGACATATAAAAAACTTTGTATTTATAAAATCTAAAACCTATTACATTTATTATTTATTGTAATTTACATTCTTTTTTTGTCAAAAATTTATGTTATTACTTATTTAAAATATTTTTATATTTTACATACATAAATCTACAACATATATACTACTAATATTTAACCAATCATATTTTTATTTTAAAAAAGTCACAGCCAAAATTCTACAGCCACAACTAAAAAAATTACGGCCTAAATCCTACAACAAAAAACCTAAAGATACAGTCTCAACCAATCGGGTCCAAAATAAATATAAATCTAAATCTCCGACTGGGTTGCATGACCTCGTAATCCTTGAACCATTTGTTCATCGATTCTAAATATCAGTTCCGCTTGTTGCGCCATGATGTTCTTGGTATCGTGAAGCTCTTCATTAGTGGAGTGAAACTCCATCAGTAGAGCCGAAATCATTGGGATTAGGGTGAACGATGAGGACGCTACACTAAATTCTCTAAAAAACCAGTTTCAAGAACTTAGATAATGGACCAGTTCAGGTGGCTCTTGTTTCACCCATAATAATGGAATGGAATCTGTGATTGTCCGGAAGCGAATTCCACCACTTTCGAAATGTTGAACCCTCCAAGCAATCCTTCTAATGTCTTAACCCTTACCTTAACCTCTTCATATAACTTTTCCTTGAGTTCTTCGACCTTATATCTAAAAAGTAGTAAATTAACTGATAAATTAATCAAAAAAAAAAATTTAAAAGATTTTCAAAGGATTAAATTGCAAAGCCTTACTAATTTAACCATACCATTATAATTATATAAATTTAATATAATAAAAATTCCATAATTTTAAATTACAAATCTCTAACCACCTAACTTTAATTACAAAACCTAACTAATCTAGACACCTAAAAATAAGTACCTATCTAACAAATTATAACCAAAAAAAAAAAAGAAGAGCTAGAGCGTGTACGTGCATTGTGAAAGAGATATGGAGAAAAGCAATTCAGTTGAATCGCTGCAATCCCTTTGTATATAAGTAAATGGGAACACCAATATTTCTTGTTGAAAAGAAGATGCCAAGTTTGCATTAGTTCTAAGATAAAAGAAGCTATTAATTGTATGATTTAAAGGTACATGATTATTTGCGGCTAGGGTTTGTCGATCCTCCTTATTAACAATCTTTATCTACTTATATATATATAAGTCTATCACCATATTATAACATTTTATCATATTCTAACACTTTATCAAAGCCAATTCCTTACTTTATAATAGCCTATTTTGTTTTTTTTTCTTCTTCTTCTTCATCTTATTCTTTTTTCTTCTAGCTAGGTTTTAATGTCTCAAACTTGAACCTATAACTTCTATTTTTTTCACACTTTATTCTTTGTTTTTTGTTTTTTTTTACCTTTTGCTTAGTTTTTGTTTATGTTTTGCGTAGTTATTGCTTATTGTTTCATTTTTTTTCCTATTTGTTATTTTTCTTGCTTTAAACTTTATAGTAATTATAGATAACGTGTTACAGTAATTTGTTACAGTAATTTTACGTACAATACCTATTTGCGTAGGTATTGATAAAATTTTAGTCAACAATTAAGTATCATGGAATTCTTTATAAAACTTATTTGATATTTTAGAAAATTGATCATAAAACTATATTAATTTTTTAGAATTAATATTATTAGATTTTTGAATAAAAATGAAAGAAAGGATAAAATTTGATATCGATTTGGATCTCCGTTATAATTTGGATAGACCCTTAGGTCAACTGCATGATTTGGTTCCTCTATAATTCGCTAACCAGGCACTCACAAAGTCTTCTAAATCCCACACTTTATTCGAGAAACACGACTAGTGTCAGTGAAACGATATTTATCGCGATCTATTTAAAATCGGACTGCAAATCCTGGAATGACGGTTCGACCCCATCCTTGGCCTCTCCTTTCAGTCGAGTTACTACGAGGAACGCCAGTTAGTCGATTAAAAGATGTTGATGTCCAAAATTCGAAGTAAAAATAATAGTATTTTTTTCTTCTAACAAACAAAGTACATATAAGAAGATAATATCCAAATAAGAATTATGTTTGATAGTATTTTTTCTTTCTTTAATCTAGTATGTTTGAAAACCGTCGAAAAGGTAGAATAATGTGCACTGCCAAACAAAAACTGCACCGATATATGAGACCAAAGGTCCAAGATTTCTTGCTTCATGATCTTCTTCTTCTCCGCCTCCATCGGCTTCTTGGCAACGATTTCTCAACAGATTGGGATCACTTGATCACTTCCCTAACCATCTCAAACCAATCTTGTCTGCATCTATTCTTTCTACGGTACGTCTTTCAGCCAGCCTTATATCATATTTGGCGTGAGAGAAATGCTAGAAGACATGGTGAAATTCCCTCGCCTCATGATCGACTCATCAAGCTCATCATAAGAATGTTCGAAACCGACTCGGCGCAATCCGAGACTTGGGAGACGAGAGATTCGAAGGTGCTTTAAGGGTGTAGTTGCCACACGACCATGACGTAATCACGTGTAAAGTTGATTTTCAGTTTCAAATTTCTCTATTTCCTTTCAAAACAAGTAAACAATAGCTGATGCATTCATTGTAGAAATTTTTTTTGGTTGAATACAATTTTACATTCAATTAAAAAAAAAAAAAAGTTCCATCATATCTAAAACTCAGTTACAACATTTAAAAAATCCATGTATAATTCATATCCTATTCTAAACAACATTTAAAAAATCCATGTATAATTCATATCCTATTCTAACAATTCTGGCTTTATGAATCCGGTTATACGTTCATGGACCATGGTAATGACCCTTCTTTTTCTTGTGCAAAAAGTTATGTTATCTCATGATTTAAAGGAAACCACAAACTTGCATTTCATATCTAAAGACGAGCACGACAATTCAATTTTTACCTGATATCTAAAATGGAATAGATTGATACAGTTTTTTTAACAACATATATTATGTTGGGTCTGAAATCGGGTGATCGTTAAAATGACGACATTACCATAAATCACTAGACTATATACCAGGGTCAGATTGTTATAAGTCAAATCATTTTATGGATATTAGATGTTAAACTCAGTTCAAACATATGATTGAGGAAATATATTTTAAAATTTACTGAGATTTGTTGAAGTTTAATACTATGTAAAATTTGTTGAACTCGTTAAATACGTAGGCGAGTGAGATAGAGTGCAAGTGATAAGCAAATGGGTCTTGGCCCCTGAAAGTGGCCCAGAAACAAACTCGTTCTTATTTTAAACGCCGTGTCGTTTCTCTTATTCTCTAGGAAACTGTATTCCGTTTTGTACTTCTCTACAAACAGACAACTTCAAATTACTCATCCCCACGTTGCCAAACTCCGATCGATCTACGTCTCTCTCTCCAATCTTCCTGCGCCACAGAATTCTCGATTTTCTGCAAATCTCTGCAACCTTCGATCATCCACGGCGATCGCAGATTTCCGGTAAAGATGAATGACGGAGATGTTTCGAGGCAGATCCAGCAGATGGTGAGATTTATCCGCCAAGAGGCGGAGGAGAAGGCAAACGAGATCTCGGTCTCCGCTGAAGAAGTACGTTCTTAGTGTTCTGTTCCATTTCTCGGGATCTTCTGATCTCTCTGTATTTTAATCGCGATTCCATTTTGGTCTACAATGGTCGTAAGAGGTTTTTTTTTGGTCTGATTATTATCGATCTGGTTATTTTGAATATCTGTAGGAATTCAACATTGAGAAACTACAGCTAGTTGAGGCGGAGAAGAAGAAGATCAGGCAAGATTACGAGAAGAAGGAGAAGCAAGCTGATGTGCGCAAGAAGATGTGAGTTCAATTGATTAGCCGATCGTATAGTTTCTGATTTCACTCTTTGATCTCGAGTTAATTTAAGTTGGATCGCGTTCTATTCAGGATTACAATATCTCTGACTTTGAAACGTAGAAGTGTATGATTTATAGATTCGAAGTTTTTACATGATTTCAACTTGCAATTTGCATAGTTTCTCTTGATTGCTGAACAAATAAATAGTCTGGTCTAGTTTGATAGACGAAAGTGAATACAGTTAGCTTCACATTGCAATCTTCTTACTTCAGCAATTAGTCTAATTTAAGATTATGGTTTGCTGGATTGATCGAAACTTTACAACTGAAAAGACTGAGCTTTCTAATTCTCTGATTTTGAGTAAAGAGATGAAGCCCAAATGTATGTAACATTTTTATGCTTATGTTAGTTCTCTGTGAGAATTTTCATCTTGTTCATTCAGAATGACAACAAGAAAAAACTCATTTACTGTGTTAGTTATTCGTCCTGGATAAACAGAACTGCGTATTAATTTGGCAAAATAACTATCTCATACATTTTTTTTCCAGTGATTACTCTATGCAGCTAAATGCCTCAAGGATCAAAGTTCTTCAAGCGCAGGATGATATTGTCAATGCCATGAAAGACCAAGCAGCAAAGGATCTTCTGAACGTGAGTGGCGATGAGTATGCCTACAAACAGCTTCTTAAGGATCTGATTGTTCAGGTTAGTACTTAAAACAAAACAGATTTGATTCCCTCATACTTGATACATTCAAATAATATTTGATATTGGAACTTTCTATTCTATATCCTACTGGCTCCTTTTAAGCATCCTATTCTTTAATTGGTTTCTTAGTTGTGCTGAGATCATTTTTCATTTCCAAAACTTTTTGGTCTGTTAAAGATTGTCTCTTGTATTGTTGCAGTGTTTGCTTCGGTTGAAAGAACCTTCTGTGTTGTTGCGTTGTCGGGAAGAGGACTTGGGTTTAGTTGAATCTATTCTTGATGACGCAAAGGAGGAGTATGCTGGTAAAGCAAAGGTTCACGCCCCAGAGGTTGCCGTGGACACAAAAATATTCCTTCCCCCTCCTCCTAAATCTAATGATCCTCATGGTCTCCACTGGTAAAATTCATGTTTCTCATCATTACTGTACATTACACAGAAAGTAACTTTAGCCCGTAGTAATTATTTTAGATCGTTAGAAAAGGACATTTTATCGGTGTTTAGATCCAGCTTGATATAGCTATATGTATTTTGGAACTTGTTATAGCTCTGGAGGTGTCGTGTTAGCTTCTCGTGATGGGAAAATCGTGTGCGAGAACACACTCGATGCGCGTCTTGATGTGGCATTCCGTATGAAACTTCCAGTGGTATGAAAACAAATTCTATATCCGCGTAGATTTCTTCTTTTGCTTTCTGTGATCCATCAGTCACTGTCTAGTTTTACTTTGGTTCTCTGATTCCACCCTTTTTTTTTTGTTTTCACAGATCCGTAGGTCGTTGTTCGGCCAAATTGCTGCTTAATGAATGAAAGAGAGAAGCAGAGAAAGAGAGATATGATTCAAACCGGGTTGTGTTTGGTTTTGGTTATTTTACCCATTTGGGAAAAGATTTCTCTTTGTTGTGATTCTTTGTATTCTGCAAACTTTTACTTTGATGCCACAAACCCATCGAACTCTTCGTTTTTGCATGTCTTTTTCCTTTTTTACCGAGTGTTATCATGGCTACACAAATAAATAAAGAAATGAAAAGACTTCTTTCTCTCTCCCTTTTTTTTTTTGTCTTCTAAAGCTCTATGCTTATATTTAGGGTGTATTTTACAAATGGATAGTTTTTAAAAAGTTATTTGAAAAGTAGATAGTTTTTGAAAGTAATTGTAGGAATGGATAGGTTTTAGGGTGTGTGAGATAGAAATGTTATGAGAGAGAAGAAGACAAAATAAGGGTAAAAGACAAAAATGATCTTTAATTTATTTGTGGTGTGAGAAAGAGTGGGATCCGGTGGTGTACAAATGAAATGGTGTAAAATGTGGTGTACAATTACAATATAAAATGTGATGTACTAGATCCGAAGGTAAAAACAATACTGCTTGTACACTATGTTATCTCGTCATAGTGTTTTGTACGTGTACGAAACATGATGGTGTACAAGATGGTGTCCAAACGCTTGTTTAAGATAGTGTACAACTATATGGTAGTATACGAGATATGATGGTTAAACACTAGTGTTTGTACACCATCGTAAATAAGAATTTGTTTGTACACCGTCATACATGTACAAATACTGGTGTACGGGATTGCGTAGTGCTTATTTTACATTCATATTTCGTACACCACATTTTCAGTCATCATCGTACACCACTGTGTTATATAGTTGTGTATCACCTAGACCATCGTTTGTACACCATATTTTATGTCATCTTGTATATCATCTTTTACATCATCATCGTACACCATTTTATACAAATATTGATATACACTGCTGTTAAATATCTGAAAAAAATTGCAAAATTATACTCTTTAGATTCGCAGAAAAATTTAGAAGATTAATATGTTGTTGTGGTAATTTTTTGATAGAGAATTTGAAACAAAATCAAACTAGAAAGATTTAGAGGGGAAAGAGAAAGAGAATTAAAAAAAAAAATATTATGGTGGGACCATGCGGTAGGATTGTAAACGAGATGAAAGTGAAAAAATAATGAATTAGAAAAATGTAAGGGCCACGTTGGTCATGCTCATCAAGCTTGAAGGGTCTTTTGGTCTTTTCAAAAAACATCCTCTCTAATACACTCTCTATCTCATAAACACAAAAACTACCCATTTTTCAAATAACTTTTAAAAACTACCTATTCTCCAAATTACACTTTAAAAAACTACACACTTTCCTAAATAACTCTTATATTTATGGGTTTTAGGCTCTTCTTAGTTTCATGAGAGAAGTCGATATGACGAAGATGAAGTTGCGAAAAGTTGTTTTTTGATTTAATACTTTTTTTATATATGCAGAGGATTCTCACTCATTTACATGGTTTGAACTTAACCAAGCTAACCAGAATCTTTCAAAATGGGGAAAAAAGTAGATAAAAGACCCATCTTGCCAATGAGAGAGTTGAATTGAATAGGAAACAACGGTTTGGTAAACACATCCGCAAGTTGATGAGTTTGTACGAACATTTTATAATCTTAATCAGTCGATTCTCAATCCTTTCATGTACAACATCACAATCAATATCAATGGAGTAGTATAGCTTTCAAGGTTAGAACTTGTTTATTAGATGGTTTAGTTTAGAGAACCAGAGGCAGACTCGAATATTGATTTTGTTTTGATTTTTTTTGGGCTTACAATGTTATGGATTTGGGTTTAGCAAGTAAGAAGCCCAAATACGTTTTAGGAACATGGAAGTTAAAAAATGAGGTTTTTGTGCTTTTGATATTTGTCATTCATCTTCTCCAAGATTTTTTTTTTTTTGTCTTCGCTTCTCAGTTTCCGACTAATCTGCAAGGATTGTCTGAGACGAGAGTCTACAAGACGGGAGATTTTTCGTCGTCGATCATACTTTCCGTAGCTTTCAAGGTTAGATATATTTGCGCTTAATTTGATGTGTGCTTTTGTTTTTTGGGTTTGTATGCGCGCAAGGTGTTCGTTCATTTGCTCAGACGAAGTTAAGGCCTATTTTTTTGCAAAATTGATATACTTCATTCATCTTTACGAGATTTTTCTACTTGAGTCAATCATTGTCGTATCTGGTGCAATTTGACTCCGACCCAAAGGAATCTGTATATCTTCTTGTTTTAAAAAAGCAATAGAGAAGATTTAAAAGGAAACCCAAAATCCTACCATCTCCATATGCTGTCTTCTATTATTTACATGAACCAAGATTCAGCAATTCTATTTTGATGGTGTTAAGCGCCTTTCCCTTGATAATGGTACATTGATCTGTCTTTTACAATCGTTTTTCATATACTAGCACCCTCTGCCAGTCGTTGTCTATTTTCTACAGGGTTTTGTGTCGAAAAGAATCAGTTAGGACATGCTAAATTTGATTCTTACAAGTTCTTTCTTTTAATTGCTGAATTTGGTTTTGTTTCTTAATGACCTAAAGGACATTTTGTGCTTATCAAATTGAGGGTTTTTGTTTCAACGCAGAGACTGATTGACATATGAATGGCGTCAAGGCACTTAGGCAAGAAGGTACTTTTCCTATTCGTTGCCTCTCTTTTATAGGGATATTGGCCGAACTTCCTATTTTTCCTGAGGAATTTGAGCTAAAGACTTTTAGCTTTAGCTTCTATTTCATATTATTTTCTGCCGTTTGCCTAATTTTTGCATAGTTTTAGTGCCGATTCTTGTAATCTCCATGTGAAATGTCATGTTATGTTTGCTGGTTTAGTTAGAAGTTATATGGATAATTTCTAGATGTTGGATTCTTGTTTTCATGCTGTTTCTCTCTGTAATTTGCGTTTAGGCCTTTAGCTTGGATTTCAAAATGACAAAATCTTTCTGCCACTCTTTTCCCTAGTGAAGGAATTCTGCATTTTCATGAATGCGATTAGACATGCTAGTATGTGTTTATCCATGGATGAACTTGAAGCGTTTTCATCAGTTCATGGTCTAAGCTATTCATATTTCGCGTTGTTGATTGGAAATGAAGTGAAATATTATGAAGCATTTGTTTCATTTGGCTTATATAAGTCTGCATATTTTATCGAGTTTGTTCGGTTTGGTGAGTAGTTGCACATTCTTCGAATGTTTTGCATACGTTTCATCATTCCAGTCTCATTTTTATTAGCATTTCACATATGTTTACGGATGTCTTAAGTAACTTAACGTATTTACAGGGCATTCAAGCCTCTTTTAAAAGAGGTTTGGTTCTTCCACGAGTAGCAGCATCTACAGAGAGGCAGATTTCCTCTACGGTTTTAAAAAGCGCTTCCGAAAGTGTCCCTTTTTCATTAGCTCGGTACATAAATGGTAAGCGTAGAAAGCGTATCCACTCACAGGTGGTTACAATGTTTCTCCTTACCTTGTAGAAAATGGATATAAAAAAACAACTTTCTCACCTTTTATTCATGTTTAGGGCTTGGGTTTAGCTCGCTATCAAATTGGTCTTCTAGTCGTGAATCTTTCCCATCCGAAACATCCATAAGGTAAATGATACGCCTAGACTGTTCTGTCTTTCTCTCTTATATTTCTTCCTACAGAGTATCTATCTAAATGTTCACTGGCCTGTGTTGGGTTGTTTTTTTTGAACAGGTATTTTCATGCAAGCCGAGAAACTTTGGCGAGAAGAAAAGAGGATCCCGATCGTCCCCTGAGTCATCGTGAACGCAAGAAACAGACTGTGAAAACGAAAGGAAAGTTCTCAAAACGGGAGAAAAAAATGGATAAGCCACCTGTTGAAGCTCCTTATGTGCCTCCTAGGCTGAAAAGATTGGCAAAGGGATTGCCTGAGAAGACAGTCGACATATTCGAAGGCATGACATTACTTGAGCTCTCTAGGCGTACTGGTGAATCATTGGCGGTTTTGCAGAGCATTCTCGTCAATGTTGGGGAAACCGTTAGTTCGGAGTTCGACACAATCAGTGTCGATGTCGCCGAGCTCCTTGCAATGGTAAGGTGATTCTAACTCTAGTCCCAAGATAATGGATTTTGCATGTCAATTAATTTTAGGGGGTGACTTGAATTCTCTTTTTGAATAATAGTAACTTAAGTAAAAGGTAAACAGTTTAGGAATATTTTATCTGAGTTTCGGTCCGAGTTCAGTTTGAGTTCTTTGGATTTAAGAAAATAGCAAACAGTGTAAACCCACGGATCGACTTACACGGTTTTGGTTTTTAATCGGGTATGTCTTTAATTTCAAAAATTTGGTTTCAGTTTTTTGGATATCTAAAAAGCATATCCATTTTAACAAAATTGATATTTTTTGGTTTCTAGATTGGCTCTTTTTGGTTATGATTGGTTTATCCATGAATATTAAATGTAATTCTGTTTTTGTTTTCTCATCCTCCACAGGAAATAGGGATCAACGTAAGCAGGCAACATACTACAGAAGGATCAGAAATCCTCCCACGGCCTCCAGTTGTAACCGTAATGGGCCATGTCGATCATGGAAAAACCTCTTTGTTGGATGCTTTAAGAAACACCTCTGTGGCGGCAAGAGAAGCTGGTGGAATCACTCAGCACGTAGGTGCATTTGTGGTGGGCATGCCGGATTCCGGCACTTCAATCACCTTTCTCGACACGCCTGGTCACGCTGCTTTCAGTGAGATGCGTGCTCGGGGAGCTGCTGTGACTGATATAGTCGTCTTGGTGGTTGCTGCCGATGATGGGGTAATGCCGCAGACGCTCGAGGCTATTGCCCACGCTAGATCAGCGAGTGTTCCGATTGTTGTTGCGATTAACAAATGCGATAAACCAGGAGCTAATCCGGAAAGAGTTAAGAACCAGCTCGCGGCTGAGGGGATAGAGCTTGAGGATATTGGAGGAAACGTTCAGGTGAGAGATTTTAACTCTGGAATTTGTGTGTTTCTGAGTTTTTGACTCTTTTGGCATCGGTTAATTAAATTTAGAAACTGATGGTTGTTTGGCTTGTTGTTTCAGGTTGTTGAGGTGTCTGCTATCAAGAGTACCGGGCTAGACAAATTAGAAGAAGCTCTGCTTCTCCAAGCCGTGGACATGGACCTTAAAGCACGTGTTGACGGACCAGCTCAAGCATATGTGGTGGAGGCTCGGCTCGACAAAGGCCGTGGACCGTTGGCCACCATTATTGTAAAAGCCGGGACTTTAGTGAGCGGTCATCACGTAGTCATTGGGTCTCAGTGGGGAAGACTCAGGGCTATCCGGGACATGGTCGGTAAGCTAACGGACCGAGCAACACCTGCGATGCCCGTCGAGATCGAAGGGCTCAAGGGTCTTCCGATGGCTGGTGACGATGTCATTGTGGTGGAATCAGAGGAACGCGCGAAAATGCTTAGCGAAGGGCGAAAAAGGAAATATGAAAGAGACAGGTTGTTGAAAGCAGAGGAAGCGAGATTAGAGGAAGCAGAGACAACGGAAGCAGAGTCTGGTGAAAGGTCTGTTCGGGTTGAATTACCGATCGTAGTGAAATCAGACGTGCAAGGGACTGCGCAGGCTGTTGCTGATGCGTTAAGAACATTAAATAGCCCACAGGTGCGTAAAAACCGAAACGTTGGATAAATATTGGTAATTGTTGCTTCTTGGCTCTCTGTTTTTTTTGTGAATTTGCCTTTTTGTTTTGATTTGGATAGGTGTTTGTGAACATTGTTCACACCGGAGTGGGAGCAATTTCTCATTCTGATTTGGACTTGGCACAAGCTTGCGGTGCGTGTATCGTCGGGTTTAACGTCAAGAGTGGAAGTTCTGCTAATCTTTCTGCTGCTCAAGCCAGCGTCAAGGTACCCTGTTCTCTTCCGATCAATCGTTTCATATGGCCAAATTTTAGTGTAACCAATGGTGATCTCTTAGGTGTTCCATCACCGTGTGATATACCATTTGCTCGAAGACATTGGGAACTTGATCGTGGAGAAAGCACCGGGAGTATCGGAGCTGGAGGTGGCCGGCGAAGCAGAGGTACTTAGCATTTTCAAGATCTTGGGGAAGAGGAGGACAGAAGAAGATGGAGTGAACATAGCGGGTTGCAAAGTGATGGATGGTCGGGTATGTAGGAGCGGGCTGATGAGGCTGTTGCGGAGCGGGGAAGTGGTGTTTGAAGGGTCGTGCGCGTCGCTGAAACGGGAGAAACAGGACGTGGAACAGGTCGGGAAAGGGAGCGAGTGTGGGCTTGTGATGGGAGACTGGAATGATTTTAGAGTCGGAGATGTGATTCAGTGCATGGAGCCTGTCATTAGAAAACCCAAATTCGTTTCCTCTGAGAGTGGAGCTGTGAGAATCGAGTGTTGAAAAAATCCAAACACTAATCAATTTTTTTAAGCTTATTGTTAGGGGATTTTACGATGATAATAATTTTTTTGTTTGTGTTACTGAAACTGTTACACTATCAATTTTTGTTCTTACATCATTACGTATGGTAACATTCTTCATAAATTATTGATTACACAAGTTTCTTTTGTCGCTTACTCCTACATACCTACGGGATTAATTATCCTGATGCAGAGATTAATTAGACCATCGAATCTCTCGTAAAAGCAATTGAGTCGGTTAACGACGTGGCGTAACATGATTGGTAACTATAAATGATATATCGTAGTCCCGAACACAGCATATTTCTGCCAAAGGCTGTGGTCGATACATTAACAAAGCAGAGAAGCGCTTAGGGATTTTGAAGATAAGAAGAAGCGATAAAAATGCTTCAACTCTGCTCCAGTTTCCGTCCTCAACTTCTTCTTCGTCCTCCTCAAATCCGATTTACAGATGGAGTTTCTATTCGGTAGGCTCTCAATTTCACTCACCATTAGCGACCGATATCTTTATTGAATTCGATTCTGACAATTCCTGTTTTTTCTTTGTTCTTTTTGATTTCTAAGCTTCAATTTTTATCAATCATTCACCTATTGTAGAATTGATTGTAAGAAAACTTACATTGGCTCGATGAAACACTGTTTGTATGTTTGTATTTAAGATTCGAGTTAGGGGTTTGCTTCTTTTGAGAGTTAAAAAAATTGGTTGGTTAGGATTCAAAATTCCCCATTTTTTAGTAATTCTGATTGGTTAGAGTGTTTGATGAAGAAAAACCAATTCTTCTGCTTCTTCTGAAGAGAAATCAGTTTAGTTATTGATTCGAGTGTTTTATTGAAGAAAAAACAATTCTTTTTGTTCCTCTAGAGAGAAATCAGCTAACTGTTTTTGTTTGTCTTTTCTTTGTATAACAGCCAAATAAACTTTGGTTCGAGCAATTCAGTGGTGAATCTCCGGCCAGTGATACGTTGCCAGAGAGCTAGCGGAGGTCGAGGAGGAGCTAATAGAAGCAAACCCGCGAAGCCTCCTGTTAAAGAAGGGAGCAACAAAACAGTGATCGAAGGTTTAGTCACCGAATCACTTCCCAATGGGATGTTTCGTGTCGATTTGGAGAACGGGGATAACATCCTTGGCTATATTTGTGGTAAGATTAGGAAGAATTTCATACGAATACTCCCAGGGGATAAAGTCAAAGTCGAAATGAGTGTTTATGATTCAACAAAAGGTCGTATCATTTTCAGAATGAGTAGTAGAGACTAAAGAACCAAAGGCTGTTTTGGGATCCTGTCGAAAGATTAGGCAAAGTTTGATGTAATGGTTGGTACAGCAGATTTCTACAATGTAATTCAGGTTTTTTTCGTGAAGCGCATTGGGTTCTTCTTCTTTCATAATCATAAGCATAAGCATATAAAGCTTGAACCATCTCTGCAACATGATTAGGTTTCATTGGTAAAGCGAGTCTAGCTTTTTTTTTATACTCTTGTTGTCTTTTGCTGTTGAAAACCCCATTTTGTTTAACGGTTTGTGTTCATATGTAACAAAAGCTCTGTTTCTGATCCCTTGAGCTAACTCAATTCTTGTCTACGGGTTTAAGGTTTGAATATGCTTTTTAGGGGGTTTTTTGGTCTGAAGTTAAAATGACTATTGCGAGATGAAATCTTTGTTGATTTCTATCATTCGATGTCCTTCCATGAGTCATAATGAAGCTCTCTACGTTAAATTGTTCGAAGCCACTCGATCTTCTTACACTGGCTAAATTGTATTAAATCCACTGATAATCACAAACCGACCTTAGCTCAGTTGGTAGAGCGGAAGACTGTAGTAGTTGCTGTAATCACTAGGTCGCTGGTTCGATTCCGCAGGTCGGATTTTTTTTTTTTTTTCAATTTCGTTAAAGATCATTCATTTTGTGGGCTTTTGAATTCTGGGCTTTCCTCGTTCAGAGTTCAGTTGTAAGTGTAACTTGTAAGTAATTGGGCCAAACTATGTTTCCGCTTCTAGTTTTGTGGGTTCTGTAATTGTGTGACGACTTTGCTATTGATACGATTTATAATAATTTTTGTGGTAAAGTTAAAAGTCATAAGATTCTGTTATCTCTAAAGTGACAAACTCATGAGAATAAAAACATAGGATGTGTTTTTCATAAAAATAAAGTTACAGACTGAAGTTTATGGCTAATCTTTCATGGAGTCACCGAGAACCATGTGGGTTCGAACTCTTAAGCGTATGTAGCTAACTTTCAATCAAACTCATTCGACCTACGCTTTACTTAACGAAAATCTCCGATTTAAGATAAGCTCTAGTCCCAAAACCAAACTCTCAATTTACGTTGTTGGATCCGAGATCTACAGATCTCATTCTATTTACAGGCTTTTCTTCTCTTCGATGTGCATTGAATTTGAATCCCTAAACTCAAAACCGAGAAAACTTCTTAACATGAACAGATCTTTCTTGCTCTTTTCACCTACCTCAAATCACATAAAAAACGGTTTCGTGTTGTCTTTAGCTCGCTGTGAATTATTTGCCTTACATGCAAAGCAATAGAGAGATTCATTTTATGGAGATCTCTTTTAATTCACCAAGATTTTTTAAAAATATATATACTTTCTTAGTATACGTTTCTAGTAGACGTACAATAATTCATTCTACTTTAGCTTTTTGATTTTTTTTTTTTGTTTTAATTAATCAATGACTTGTAAAGTGTAGTGTAAGGAAATAAAATATCCATTGTTACTAGTGTAGTGTAGGGGATAAAATATTCATGGCTACTTCAAATATTCTTAAAAGTAAATGAAATGGCTTGAGCAAAATTTATATGTTAAAGGCTGTAAGCATTCTGAAAAGTCAAATCAAGAAAGTAATCTGATTTCAACCACGGACCATTCATGTGCATAATTGTTCAATCCAATTTTCAGTTCCAAGTGTTTTGAATTTCGGATTTTTTTTTCGTTTACAAAATAGAAAACGAAATATAATTCAATTTTGGTTTGATATGTTTTGCTTTATATTAGGATTCCGTTGTTATTTAGCAAAAATTAAATTTTCGAACAATTTTCAAGAAATTAAAGTGTAGGGCTTAGTGTTTTTTGGCGGACTTATGACCTCTAGAAAGTTTGGGTTTATACTTTATGTGGCCCTAACTCCGGATTAGTCTATCCTATGAGAAGAATCGTCTATCCATCTCATACCTATGGCGTCTCGAACAAGGATAGGTTGTATCTTCTAAATAGGTCGTATCTCGAAGATGAATCTTCTTCAAGGTAAAGGCAACGACAATTTCTTCTTCTCACATCTCTCCCTCCTAATCATGTCTGCCATTTGCACAAGTCCTTGTATGGACTGAAGCAGGCCTCACGACAATGGTACCCGTGTCTCTCCAACGCTTTTCTATCTGCTGGTTATATACAATCTCCATCTGACAATACCTTGTTTGTTCGGTTTAATGGAGTTAATTTCACTGTCGTTTTGGTGTATGTGGACGATATTGATTGCAAGCAACTGTGCTGAAGATGTTGAATCTTTGAAAGCTGCTTTTCGCAGTCAGTTCAAGATCAAAGACCTTGGTCCCCTCAGATTCTTTCTCGGCCTGGAGATAGCTAGGAATTCCACATGTATCTCTATTTGTTAGAGGAAGTATGCCTTGAATCTTCTTGCTGATGCAGGTTTATTGGCTTGTAAGCCTTGTTTTGTGCCTATGGATCCTAACGTCAAACACAGTAAAGACACCGGGACTCCTCTCTCTGATGCTACTCCATACAAAGAGTTTATTGGGCGTTCTCTACTTGACCATCACACGGCCAAATATTACCTTTGTGGTTCACCGTCTGAGTCAGTTCTTATCATCTCCCACTGATGTTCATCTTCTTCAAGCTGCTCATCATATCCTGCGCTATCTCAAGAACAATCCAGGTCAAGGCCTATTCTATGCTGCTAATTCAAAGCTTTACCTCAATGCCTTTTCCGACGCAGACTGGGCTACTTGTCCTGATACTCGGTGTTCGATTATTGGATATTGTGTGTATCTTGGTCAGTCTTTGATCACCTAGAAGTCTAAGAAGTAGAATGTTGTCAGTCGCAGTAGTACCGAAGCTGAATATCAGAGCATGGCTCATGCTACTTTTGAACTCATTTGGCTTCAGCAGCTCCTCACACACTTGAAGATCACAGTCCAAACTAATGCCAAACTTTTTTGTGACAACAAGTCCGCTATGCACATCGCTACTAACCCCGTCTTTCATGAGAAGACTAAACATGTTGAGATCGATTGCCACACGGTGACGAATCAAGTTAAGAATGGTTTTTTGCGTCTAATTCATGTGGCCAGCTCTAATCAGCATGCTGATATCTTGACTAAGCCTTTTCATCCTAGTCCTTCTCATTCGTTGCTCGAATGAATGTCGGTTTCAAGTCTCTTCATTCCACACGATAGTTCCATTTCAGAGACTTGAGGGGGGGGGGGTGTCTTAGTAGTGATAGTTTGTTAGTTTATTACAAGTTAGTTACTCTCTAAATACTTGTATATAAGCTCTTATCTCTGTACATTCACAATTTAATTAATGAAAAATACACTTTATTTCGTCTGGTTCAATATGATTGAAAATTCTGGTAAGTGAGCTACTTGACAATTATATCGGGGAGGATTAGTCGAACCTAGGTCCGAAACCTTCATGGTTAACAAAAAAAATTGTAAAAAATGAACTCAAGTCTTCGTTGTAATGAAGAAGGATGATCAATATGAATCGAAATGAATAACATCGGTTATCAAACATAAAAATTGAATAACATGCATGATGTTCTTATTGATATGAAAATGTTGGATTGAATATGACGTAAACAAATATGAGAGCTAAGGAATTCCATGTGGGTAATGGAGATCCCCCTCTTCATTGAATGTCCTCTTCCTTTTATAGGCATGCTTGTGAGGTCGAGATGTGTTCCAAGATCACCTCTTGCACGTGAATGTCATTCTCGGTCGGAGGTTCGAAATCTCCATCAGTAAACCTTCCAGGTCTTCATAGTGAATGGATAAGCTCGGAGAACTAGATGATTTAGGCCGAGATCGAATGTAGCAAAATCAGCACGTTTAGAAGAATCTCGCAAAATGCACAAGGTATATATTTCAATACAAATCAAAATGTGATAAATGGGAAGGGGTATGATGTAACTTATCGTTATTGACCAATTGAAATTTGATAGAATGTATCAAACTATCAATAATCATGAGCTTTTTTCTATCAGAACTCATTGCAGTTATCAAGTTGATTCTTTTTGATGGATTTCATTCTATTTACAGGCTTTTCTTCTCCTCGATGTGCACAGGCCCGGCTCAAATAATATTTGGGTCCGGTGCAATTTTCATTTTTTTTTTTTAATTTATGACTTATATAAATAAATTTGAAAATTTTGGCTTTTTTGCAAATTTTTTAAAAATTTAGGGTCTTAAAATACAAAAAAAAAAAAATTTAAATAGGTGGGGTCCGGTATATTTGTACCTATTGACACATTTTTAGAATCCGCCCGGATGTGCATTGAATTTGAGTCCATAAACTCGGAAACCTAGAAACCTTAACATGAACAGATCTTTGTTTTTCTTTTCGCCAACCCCAAATCAGATTAAAAAACGTTTTGTGTTGTCTTTAGCTCACGGCGAATTATTTTTGCCTTACATGCAAAGCGATAGAGACACCAATATTAACATATATACTTTTTAAGTTACATTTACAATAATGAAGCTCTCTACTTTAGCCTTTTCAATTTTTTTTATTAATCAATGACTTGTTGGGATTTGGGAATAAAAAGATCCATTGTTACTTCGAATATCCCTAAAAGTAAATGAAATGGCTTGAGCAAATTTTATATGTTAAGGCTGTAAGGAATCTTAAAACTTAAAAGGCAATATTTCAACCACGATCCTTTCATTTGTATATGATTGTTCAATCCAATTTTGACTTCAGGTAATTTTGAATTTCGGATATTTTTTGGTTTATAAAATAGAAAACTAAATATTGGGTTTGGTATGTTTTGCTTTACATTAGGATTCATTTGTTATTTAGAAAAATATAATTTTTTGAACGATTCTCAAGAAATTTGGTCTTGGTTTTTTTTTTAGCGGGCTTATGGCCACTAGAAAGTTCGGATATACTCCATAATCTCGTTAACTCCGGACTAGCCGGTCACCATTTATCTAACCATCTCATATCTATGGCGATTCAAACTAAGTTAAGATGTGATTATCTCCCAAAGAAGTCACATCTAGTCCACCCAAGTTAGGTTATTTTTGGAACAATTTTCAAGAAATTAAAGTGTCTATTACTCGGTTTGATTAAGCTTCGTTACACAAAAAAAAAGTTCAAAACGTTTTTTGGGTGCAGTTTCAATTTGGTACGAAAAAGGCTGCATCCCTACACATGGGTACGGAATAGCCCACCAGTTAAAACATTACTTGATTGATTGATTGATTCTCGTTGTTATAATATTTTTTTATTTATCAAATATCTATTGTTTGAACTGAAATTATTAGCAAAGCTTGGACAAATCACTTAGTACTAGTTATAATTAAACTTTTCGAATGGGAACAGGGAATTATATTGATAAGACTGCTCCTCACCAAGGCAATCGGGAGAGAACACGAATGAGACGGATCGTTGCTTCTAGAGATGATGAGGATCTAGTCCCGAAGCACCCAAATCTTGGGGAGTGTTTTAGTGTCGCCCGTGAAAAATCAAGATTGTTAAGTACAATTATTTAAGGGAGATACACCAAAGTCACAAAAAGAAGGGAAACTCACCATCGGACCACTAAGGAAAGTGGACTTGAAAATTGGTGGACACCCTCCAAAAGCAATACAAAGGAAGCAACTTTCTGCGGTTTCAGGGGCGAGCCACGATAGGACCAGCCTTGTGCTTCCGTCGAGTTTGGATGGTGAACCTCAAGTAATTATAGTACGATAGCTCGACTGGAAAGGTACCCTGAAAAATTCCAAGAGGTCACAGGATGGAGTGACAGTTGGGAGGGATAAAAATATTAAAGGATGGTCCGGACCTAAAGAGATGTACGAACCTCAGCCCAGAATTTTCTAGTTTACAAAAAATAAAATAAAATAAAATTATAGTCGATCCACCTCGAGAAGTAATACATTGCTGCCAATGATGGGGAACCCGGTCAAATTGTTTTATAGGTTTGGATCAGTTTATTATATGGGTTTGTGTCAATTTAGTTAATTTATTTTACCAAAATTAACAGATTTTACCACAGTAAGAAAACAACCGTCACTTTATTAACGCGAATGTAGTTTGCACCATGTTTTGCAATACTCTTTTGTTAGTACGGTTAAACAAACATTTTTTTAGTTAGAATGTGTGGCTTTTAGTTAGTGTAGCTAACCATTCTATTGTATAAGCACACTAGCAGTTAGTGTAGCTAATAATTCTATTAGTATAACCACACTAGGCATTACCTACCACTACACGTTAAAAATATGACATCAAACCAACTCCACTCATGTGCAAAAGTATGGCCTCTTAAATTTTTATTTACCGAGTGACATAAAGCCACTCTTTCTCATGTTTTAAAAAAATGGTTTGCATTTCCCAAACCCATTTTTATACCCAAAATATAATTGAATTATGTATATAAATAAGGCTTCAATAGCCCTTCTCATATCCACAAATCAACATATCACTACTAGTCATTTCTACTAAACTCCATAACCATGGCAAATCAAATCTCCCAAAAAATGTTCAAAACCCTTTTGTCCTTCTTCCTATTCGTTTTACTCCTCTCCGATACCGTCTCATCGTTCCGAAAATCAATCGACCTGAAAAAGCCATGCAAACATTTCGTCCTCCATATCCATAACATTGCCTACGATAGTGATAACGGGGATAATGCCACATCAGCAACTATCGTAAACCCTTTAGGAGGACTAGGAGACTATAGTTTCGGAAAGGTTGTGGTCTTTGACAACCCTGTCACAGTGGACCAGAACTTACTCTCGGAACCAGTGGCTCGAGCCCAAGGCTTCTTCTTCTACAACAAGAAGTCGACTTACAACTCGTGGGTCGCTTGCACATTGGTGTTCAACTCGACGCAATACAAAGGGTCAATGACCATAATGGATGCGAATGCGATCACGGAGCCGACCAGAGACCTATCGATCGTTGGTGGGACTGGTGACTTCATCATGACTCGTGGGATTTGTACGTTCTCGACCGACCTCATTCAAGGCCAAAAGTATTTCCGTCTCAAAATGGATATTAAGCTCTATGAATGTTACTAATTCATACGTGTGTTTTTTTTTTTTTTT
>OVAY01001323.1:0-31295 GCA_900406395.1 Kernera saxatilis | reverse complement strand
GGATAGCAAATGCGGCACAGGATAACAAATGCGGCACAGCCGCACAGGATAGCAAACGCGGCACAGGATAGCAAATTTGTTTCAGTGATAACGTGCGCTGAATATCGCGAAGGAATTTAATACGTCGCCGTTTTAGCTCATGAACCAAAAAATGATCCCAGGTAATTCTCAAAAATCATAATCAAAAGCTGAGAGTAGACTCTATTGTAAAGCTTATAATCCACCACCCATCTCTGCTCTAATTCTAGCCTGAAGGTATTGTGTCTTCTCATCTGATTGATTAAAAAAATCATCAGCTCCTGTAAGTTTTGCAAAATCTTCTTCTGTAATTGACCCTTTCTTCAGTTTTTTCTGTAACCGATAGTATCGATTCATGTCTTCATAATCGATAGTTCTATTTTGGGACTTTCAAATTACATTCAAAAATGGAAAGATACTTCAACTATGATCAGACGTAGAGATGAAAAAACATTTTCTCATCAAAATTTCGAGATCATGGGGGGTTCCGTAATCTCGTAGAATCGCTTCCTTTAAAAGCTAATTTCCCCATAATTTTCTGACCAATATGTTTAGAACCAGAAGGACAAAACAAGATCCCGCGTAATTCTTCAAACTCAGAATCAAAAGCTATGCCACAACAATGACCCTTTTTCTTTTTAACTTACAAACACATGAGAGTAGACTCTATTCTGAAAACACTAAGCTTAGTCCACCTCCCTCTCTCTGCTCTAATTCAAGACTGAAAGGTTTGTTTCTTCTCATCAGATTAAAAATCATCAGCTCCTGTAAGTTGTGCAAATTCATCTTCTTTGATTGACCCTTTCTTAAGTTTCTTCAGTAACCGATAATCTCGAGCCATCTCTTCTTCATCTTCAGCTGTTTGAATAGTTTGTCTCTGCTTTCCTGTTAACTTTCTCGATGCTTTGTTAGAATCAGTAGTAGCATCAACCGCCTTTTTCAAGTTTTTCTTGCCTTTCTCTCTTTTTTTCTCTTCTTGCCGTTTCTCTTTCCTTGCTTGTAAGTTTTGCTTTCTTTGTTTCTCCCGAGATTTGTCCCTGCGTTTATTCAAAACATTTGGTTTTAGACAAATGCCTACTCGTCGTCTCAGAGAGCATATGATTCCTGAAAACACTACACCTAAGGAAGGGACAAAGACTTTAGGCTACGAAAACTTGTTTCCTCTAAATCTAAACCTGGTCACTGTACGTGTAGAGATTTGTAAAAGACACTCACTTTACCGAATCTATCGAGTTTTAGTTTTTTTGGTGCCACGACTGAAACTAAGAGAAGATGGATATAGTGGGCATGAACATCAACAAAACAATTGATAAACAGTGCCCAAATGGCGAAAAGAGACAGATCAAATTTTTCAGGAATTTTGGTAGAGAAAAACCTACTTGAATTTTATGTCCTCAAACTTGATGCCTTCCACGGGTGTAAAACCTTCACTGGAAAGTCTATGTTGTTTAACTTCAGACATTGAAGGAAGATACAATAGGCCATATCCCATGGCTAACTTTCCGATTTCAAGGCCTTTCCATCTGTAAGTTGGGAAAACAAGGAAAAAAATTTGAATTACAAAAGCTAAAGAGCGAACCAAAATATTTGGAAACAAGTCAAAAAATGATTCGAGGCTCATGAACCTGAAAATGAAAGAGCAGTGATGCTCCTTATAAGCACGGACAAAGGAAACAAATGCCTTTAATCCCTTCTCCAACACTGCCCGGTCCTTCATGGCTAGTGCACGTATCTGAATACATTGTAGCAATTACTAAACACTGTGACCAACAGAAACAGCGAAAGAGAGACGGCGAGAGAGATGCATGGAGGTTTTCTTACAATCGGGATGATATCGGATGCTTCCTCAGAACATTTCCTCTCTTGACAAGAGACCCCTCTTATGCGCATAAACTCTACATAGGCTTCTTCCTACACACATATGAAAGTGAATTTTTAAGTTTTTCTTGCTCTGCGATGTAACTATGGAGAACATCGGGCACAAGAGAGCATAAAAGTGCTCAAAGCTAAACCTTGGGCAGTAAAAAGACAATGGCCCGCCCTTGTCTTCCCAATCTTGCAGTTCTGCCGACCCTATGGTTAAACATATTTGGGTCTTGTGGGGGATCATACTGCATGAACATGACAAATTCCAACCTGTAAGTCCTAAAATTTGCAACAAAGATGGCATAATACTCGAAACAAACATTATTGAATCTACCTGAACTACGTAATCAATGCCTGGAATATCAAGTCCACGTGCAGCGACATCTGTGCACAGAAGGACACCGCTTGATGCTTCAGTAAACGAAGCTAATGCCTTGTCTCTTGCATTCTGATGTGTAAAGTATATTTCATCAAAACCTTTAATAACAACAGGCAATGAGATGATATGGAAACTTAAAATATCACGGTAGCGTACCTGCTTCATATCCCCATGGATAGGAATTAAAGATATGGACTTCAGGGCAGGAATTTTTGAAAGTACGAGTCCCCAGTAATCAACAGAAGCACAGGTCATGAAGTATCTGCAGAGATATTTAGACTATCTATAAGGATGCCTCATTTTATAAGTCTGTGTGGAATGTTTTAGACGTACACTATAAGCTTTTTATTTTCATTCTCGATGAGGAGATCCACTAGCTGTGATGATTTCTTATCTGCTTCGCATTCCAAATACTGCAGAGACAAGGAGAGATAAACAGCTAAGAAATGCCAAAAGTAGGAAATGCAAAGATAGAATATTAACTTCCGCAAATCTTTTTCTGCACATATGCAACGCATGTCATTTACGATACAGAAACTTGCAACCGTCGCAAAATAAAATAAAAATAATGTGCTACCGAAGGGAGTACAATAGAACTACCAAGAGAATCATGACACTACTGGACTCAGTATAATGATAAATGATAATGCATGATACAACAGGAAAACTTACTACTCCGAAACATATATATATTGACATTATACCTCAAGGTGCAGACCAGAAGGTATTTTCGAGTTTGTCAACTGCTGGGATGATTCCGACTTAGACTCAGCTCGAACTTCAACTCGCACAGGGTTCCTAAGCCCAGCCTTGGCCAGCTCTTCAACGCCTTCTGTTTGTGTAGCTGAAAAGAGGCCAGTCCTCCGTTGCTTTGGCAAGCGAGATATAATGCTATTCACCTGCTTCTGGAATCCCATCTCCAAAAGCCTATCTGCCTCATCTAAGATAAGAATCTACATATGCAAAAAGATTATCAAAACACGGATTTTAACCAATTGAAGTAACAAACTAAACTGACAATCATTCATATAAAACCTACGCGAGACTTCTCTTGACAACTGGTAAATTCCGCTCATATATTGATGAACAAAATCCTAGACTGAAGAAAACTACCTCAAGACTTCGGAAATCCAGAATCTCCATTCGTTCCATTATATCTGAAAGCCTTCCAGGCGTACCAATCAAGAGATTGCCTCCTTCTTCTTCTATAGTCTTCATGTCAGCTTTCACCTCTCGGCCTCCAACAAGCAGCACAGAGTTCACATTTGGCAAAGTCGAAACAAACGGCTGTGCCACGTTATATATCTGCGTTGATAGCTCTCTTGTTGGCGATATAATTATCCCCATAACCTGTAATTTAATCTCAAGCATATGAATCAAACCTATTAACACAAATCAAAATTTACCAGCTCACAAACGAAAAGCCAAATATTGAAATTGTAACAGAGAGACCCTTTACTTTCCCGGGAAAATTCTGGCAAAGAAGGCATTTTCAGAAGCTTCACAAAAACTCAAAAAAAAGTCTTAAAAAAAGGCATAAACTACCCTCGAAGGGAATGTAGAAACCAATAAATTTCCCATTACTGTAAAGAGTATTAAATGCCCAAAAATCCTAATTTCCAGATAAGTCGGCATATTCGGCCAATCTCTTACCTGGTGAGGCTTCGGAGAGGTTAATCGACGGAGAATCTCTACGAGGGGGACGAGGAAGGCTAGGGTTTTTCCAGAACCGGTGGCTGCGTCGACGGCAACATCCTTGTGGCTGCACAGTAAAGGGATCGTCGCGGCCTGAACCGGAGTGCAGAACTCGAAACCGGTCCGGTCAAGCACCTCGATGATATCGCCGGAGAGCGGAGGTTCGAGGTCGGAGAAACGCGTCCCCGTTAAAGCTTTGTTAGTATTCGGCGATGAATCCATGACGGCCGCCGCTGCTTCTCGTCGATCACTCCCGCTTTTAGCTTTGAAGTGACCTTTTTATAAGCGAGATCAAAACGCAGCGTTTTAATCGATTCGGTTTGGTTTCGCGTTGGATTTTGCGACCCAAACTTAAACCGGTGACCAATCCGGTCGCTTTTTGGGTCCGGTGTCTCCGATGAAAACCCACCAATAGAAAAAATGGCCCATTTATTTCCAACTATCTCTCCACACTGGAAAATATTAACGCTCTTAAGCACTTAATTAACACTTCATTAGACATTTAATGTACTTCAGCTCTAATTTGGGACAAAAGGATAGATGTCATGAACAATATTGAATGATTTATGTAAGCATGATATCTTGCATCTCTAGATTTGAAGGAACATCATAGCTCCATTTATAAGAAAATGGACGATGTTCCAATATCTATTGCGTTTAAGATAGTAAGTCTATATTATTGATTTCATTACGATAAATAAGATCTACACTTACTAATTTCTACAACAGTTAACCTACATTACAACACTAAGCAACCGAATCCGTAATCAGTTTTGTTGTTGTGATGCTTTTTCGCCAAATATAGATTCACCAAACGAAATGTTAAAATGACAAAGTGTTTCACATATGTTATTACAATTTTATCAGTTGTAAACGAAATGAGAAAGAAATCAAAAAGTTTTACCACAAAATCAACTATAACAAATATTATAATAAAAATATTTCAGAAAGCAATTGTACCACTAAATTGATATTGGTTATGCAAATTTATTTTATTTTAAAGTTTTATCTATATTAAATATTAAGGTGTAGTATATATTTAATAACTGTTAATCAAAATTTATAGCTTACTAGTAACTGTACTAATTTCGTTGTGTTATAATATAAATTTAAATATGTTTTTATCCTTGTATTCTTAAAAACTAAGGAAATTGAATAAGAAAAGAAATAGAGAAACTCTTTAAGACCGGGTTCGTTGTATCATTTCCCACTAGGGGCAGAAAAACTAGCAATTTGGAACGCGTTACAAAAAAACTCTTTAATTGCATGTCCTTTTAGACTTTCTTACTTTAAATCAAAATTTGAATCAAACCAATTAAAATAAACCCAGTTACAAAAAAAAAAAACAATAGTAGACCAAAATCTTAAATTTGAATAAAATATAAACCACTAGGTTGGTTGTAATTCATTAACAAAACAAACGGGAATAAAATAAGATAATCCCCACTTGACCAAACTAGTAGCCAATGAAACTCAAGTTGGCAATAGTTTAAGCACGTCTGCTTTTGCTTTGGGTCTGATAAATAAATTTATGTAAATGCACATGCTAATCAGGTTTAAATTCTACTCCCTGCTCTATAATCTCTTCATATGCGATTTGTTTTAATCTTAAATGCAGTTCATCTCATCATCAAAAAAATATATATATACAGTTCATCACTATATAATAAACTTACGAGAATAATGCATAGTTTTTGCCGGTCAAAATAGATAGGCTTTTTTCCCGGCCAAAATACATAGGTTTTTGAATGGACAAATAAATAGTTATCCATGTATTTAATTATAGCACACACGGCAGTTTTAACCTCTATATTCTAATTGATTCCTAGTTCAGAGTATCGGCTTTTGAATTAATCTCAATATTCTAATTGAATTAAATTTTCTATCTAGACAAATTGGACACAAGGACCAACAAAGAAAACTTAAAGTGAATGTTATCTATTGTGACAAAAAATAATCAAGTCTATCGTGTTAAAAATGTTTATTCAAATTCATTTACAACCCACAAAACGGTCAAGAGTAACATTTTTTTTTTTTTTTACCACAAATCAAATTATGATTCCATGTAAATAACAAAGGAATTTGTTCATTTAACAGATTCACCTCAAAATGTTGTTATGTACCAACCTCCAAATCCATATTTTTGTCTTTCTGAATCCCTCCAACAATATTTCGATGTTCCCAAACCAACATAAATCTCCCAAACAAATCCCATGAATTCCAATTCTTTCTAAACCAAAATATCTATTTAAGGAAAAAAAAAAAAGTACTCGAAATTTTCTTCCTTGTGATCGATCGAAACATCAAAAGGAAATTAAAAAAATAAAAAAAGAGAGAAAAATAGATACATAATTGCAATTAAAAAAAAAAAAGACCAGATTATTGCCGGTTGGTGCTTCTAGCAAGAGACTGAAGATTGCACCTGACGATAGTATCAACGAAACTAACAGTCTCCTCCTTCGTATTTCCCGGCGGCACATCAACGATGTAAGACTCCACCACCACGGTCCCTTCGTCGTCCGACGCGTGCAGTGTCGTCACCGATCGGTAATTCTCGAGCCGGTGGTCCCCACCCACGACGCTAAAGCTTATCACGTGACGCTCCTCGTCCAAGATCTCTAGCCTCTCCGTGCTCGAGACCGCCGGGAGCCCCGAGACCACCATGACTTCCCGGAGATCGCCGGCGTGTAGCCCGTCCCCTTGGACGATACGGCACTGCCTGATGAAGTTCTTGTAAACCTTCGGGTTATCGAAACGCCGCACCAGGGCCCACACGGACTCCGGCGGCGCGTGGATCATCTGCACCACCGAGGAGCAGCACTGGTCCGGACCCACTTCGTGTGTGTGGTGCATCGCCACGTGCTCCGGCACATGCATACCGCGCGTGAGACACACCCGTCGGATCAGCCCATCGGTCTGATCGTGAGGCTGCAGCGTGTGGAAGCCGTTCGGGGCGTCCGAGCCGTGATGGAGCTGCACTGGTGACCTCATCTCTGATCTATCTGTCTCTCCTTCTTCTTCTTTCTTCGCTCTCGCTCTGTGGAATCTCTGATTTCTGATGAGAAATTACGGATTCGTATATATTGGTTGATGAGAAAAGAAAGAGAGCTTTTTGATCTCGTTCGCTGTCGGTTTGTCAAGTTGGTTTTGTTTGAGAAATTAAAAAAGGATGATCATCTTTTAAATAATAAGATATGAGCATATTGTGTGTTTTTCCTTATAAATATATTAATTTGTAGATAGATAGATAGAGATAGCTGGGGATGTGAAGGCTTTGTGTTGTGTATATAGACGCAGTAGTGATTGTATATGTGACCATGTCAGTATGATACATTGTACCATCTTATGTCCCATGATTTTCTTCCTTAGACGCTTCCTTCATTTTTTTTCTTTAAAATAGCACCAAATAAATTATATTTTGTTGATTCCTCACTTTCTATCCTGACAAAATTATATTCTAGAATCTACAGGGTAACTAGACATGATTCTAGTAAATACACTGTTTCTAGAAAAAAAAGTTAATCCCAGCTGTCATTTAAACAAAAAAAAACTAGCACCACATAAATAATATTCTATTGATTCCTCATTTTCTATCCTGAAAAAATTATATTCTAGAATCTACAGGGTTTAACTAGAAATTGTTTATAGAAAAAAATTAATCCCAATTGTCATTTTTAAAAAGAAACCCTTAGTTATAGTAAAATATCTAACTGTTATTATTAAAAAATAAACTTAAAAATACGCATATTTTAAATTGAAGAATATTACAGAACTTATGAGAAAAAAAACATGCACAATATTTCCGTTCAACAATGAACAGCTAAGATCAAACCATGTGTCAGAATTTAAATATATCTGTAAAAACAATATACATAATATACACATATACAGTTGAAAGCAAAACAATAAATTTTAATAATGAAAACAGCTTTTCTGGAAAATGTAAGATTTTTAACTATCATCTTAATTAATATATTTTACAATAAACTTCGTAATAATTATAAAATATTTGAAATGGCATTGGTTACAAAAAAATCAGCCCGTATGGTATTATCACCCCATCAATCAGCCGGAGTAACGCGCATGTGAAATGTGGTGTCATTGACTGATTGTGTTAAATCACAATTTATAGTGATAGCCATGGACATGGGCTAAATTAAAACTACATACATGCATGAGCACACGTGCATGCACAGATGTTGATGGGTTTGTCATATATGTGTAAGAATGTTGTATGTATATGTGGTATATATGCGGTATATCATAAGTATGGAGAGAGAAATTGGGAGGAAACAAGGAAGGTGAGACCTTATCAAAAGAGCTTACGCCGGACGATGCAAGTGGATGTTGCAACTTGCAAACTTGTTTGGACTTAGTTTAGGTGGAAGATTATCCTTTCCTTTTTTTTATTTTCATTTTCTCCATTTCTTTTATTCTTGTTGCCATTTTTATATTATTTTCTCATATAGTACAAAGGTTGTTGCATCGCGACTTTGTGTATATATTTTTTTCTTAAATTCTAATTTTCTAAATATAATGACGACATGGTTATGATACCCTACATCAAGTTTGATATAGTTGTATAGACATGTAGTCCCTTACTATTTTCTAACAGTCTATTTTTAATTTGCGAATATGTGCAAAAGGTTAATTATATGCATTTGATAATCGGAATCGAGATTTGTAATTCGGTGATTTTAAATACTTCTGTGCTCCATATATACTGATCTGGCTTTGGTTACTCTCATCTTTATCATATAATTTTATATGCCCATATCTCGCAAAGAAATTTTTTGGATAACTTTTTCACATTTTGTTGTATATCTTCTCAGGATTCCCTAATCTCATCATTTTGCCAATTCATGTTAGTTTTGACAAAGAATGCCAGAAATATTCTTGATTTGTAATCAATTTTTAGGTTTGTCCTTTCTTCTATCTAAGAAATTAAATGAGATTTTTCGGTTCATTGATATGTTTTTTACGCAAGGGTAATTACTGTAATTAAAGAAATCTAGACTTTTATATACTTGTGTTACAGAAATGTTAAATAGTTCGATCTCTCTTTATCCTTTGAAAATTTGAAAAGAAGAAGCTGTCTGAGAAACTTCTCTTGCAGATAATAACTACAACAAAACTTCACTGACCCTTTTGGCTGTATTCTTTTACCCTTTTGCTCTTTTAATAGGAGGCATATTCTTTTTCTAATAATAATTTCAAAATATCAACAAACTTTATTTTTTTGGTAATGCAACCATTTATCCATATTATAAGCATACACACAACATATTAATAAACACAAATATGTCATATGTGTGTGTGTGTGTGTGTGTGTGTGTGTGTGTGTGTGTGTGTGTGTGTGTGTGTGTCAGTGTGTGTGTGTTTATATGTATCATATATTTTTTTTTTTGTGGTGAATGAATCTACATCTGAAAATAGGAGCTCGACTACATCAGATTACATCAATGAACCTCTAACTGCAAGTTTGATATTATTTTAGCGAATCTCAAAACAATTTAGTTACTGCTTTAAAATTATTTGTATAATAACTAGCTAAGGGATGTGAGAAGTGGACTAACCCAATCTATTATAATCTGAGTTTGTCAGTTGGTGAATTGGATTTAATCTAGCACAATTATCTTTTGGGTTCGAATAACAACTAATCACCTAATAAATCACTTAACTAGATAGGTTTTTCAGTTTATGCATGTGTACTGTATATAATAAAAGTTTGATCAGGAGATTGGCCAAATCTTATAATTTTTCCCCTATCCGAAACTTAATAATAAATTAAATTAAATTAACTAAATATAATATATATTCCGAATGAATCACAAACCATTACGATCAACGAATATAGTAACGTATGTATTAAGTGAGAGGAAATTATCAACCTAACCAAATTCATGAATATCGAGTACTTCAACCACAACTTGATATAAATTTGATAAGCCAAGTCTTTGTCATATGACAAAGCCAAGGTAATACCGTACTAAAAATTTATGTTGTTGAGTTCGATACTAATTTTCAAGTGTTCTAACACAATTGTCTCAAGATAAACTTGACTATTGGATTGTTGCTTCGTGGTGAATTGAGTATTTTCGTACGGAACCAATTCTTATCATGAAGAAGCCCATCATAAATACAGGCCATGACGGTCCACTGGCAACATACTAAGGCCCATAAAGCTCTAGTTCTTGTTGTTGTAGTAGCACAACTCCCAAGAACGACTAAAACACAAGTGTAAATTAAGTTTTCTCTATCTTTTAATTATATCACACGCTCTCACAATATATACAGTTCACTTTTCTACAAGAAAAACAAGGGATTATGAGTCTTCTGAGGTCCTCTATATCAATAAAACTCAATAGAGAGACAACAGTTATGAAGGGATTAAGGCAAGTAACAAATCAAAAAAATTATCCAACTGCATCCCATTGTCTCAGTTCTCGAGATCCAAGAAACTCAGATCGAAGAACTCATTACCATCCTGTGCCTCGAGCTGAAGCGGAGGCAATCCATAACCAGAGTCAAGGCTTTGCAGCGGATGAAGTCCGATTCGCTGCTTCTCGGGTTCCGATAATCCATTGTTCCCCGGGTACTGGTTCTGGTTCAAGCCTATAAACATATCGCCATCTAAGTTACCTAGAAGCTCAGAAACATCAAACATCTCTGAAGTGTCCCAGCGACTCTGAGCCAGATCGTCGGTCCAACCATAATCTGAAACAGAGAGCGTATCCGGCTGATGCTTACAGGTTTCTGCAATCTCTTGCTCCTTCTGTTTCTCTTTCTCCTTCAAAACTCCACTCAAATACTTCTGCTCGAACTCGCTTAGCCAATCGCTAGCCGGAACACCTACATTGGCATCTACCTTAACGTCCTTCTTCATCTCTTCTGCACCCGCATTGGCACCATTCTCCATACGATACATCGGCTTAGCTTCACCAAAGAAGGGTTTCGATTCACAATCTGCATCCTCTGTTTTCACATGAACACCCCCAGGAGTCTCGACCGTGCACACCTCAGACTGACTCGACGTGCTGGTGACATCAGACACAGCGGACTGAGGGAAATTAAGACGGGCCAGCGGACCGTACATAACCTTAGCCGCCTCGTCATAAGCAGACGCAGCTTCTTCAGCGGTCGGGAAAGTGCCAAGCCAAAGCCTACTGCCTCGATTCGGCTCTCTAATCTCAGCGACCCATTTACCCCATACCCTCTGCCTGACTCCTCTGAAACTACACTGAGCATTATCTGGTCCTCCTTTGCCTTTCATACAACCTTTCTTCGACCCTTTTGCAGGTACTTTCCGTTTCTTGGTGGAAGCTTCTTCCTCAGTCTCATTGTGCTCTTTCCATATCTTAAGCCTCTCAGCCACACTAGAACCATCGCGTCTACTTCTCGATTTCCTTTTCCTCGATGTATCTAGTTGAGCTCTATTGATGTCTCCAATGTGATCATAAACTGCCATCTTCTCCCCAGAAACGACACAATCTACAAAACAGCAACACTTTTATATCAGAACACGAGTCCAATCGTATAATAGCAACAAAACACGAACACACAAGATCAATGAAATGGGATAGAATCCGAGGAATTGTAGTGGGTTTAAAAATTTCTTAATTCAAGAGTTTTCCCTTGCCCACTAAGTTTTTCACTTTCGTCAATCAGAAGCAGAATCAGATTTATACGATCTCATACAAAGCTTCGCAAATAAGAATAGCTAAAATTTTCCAATTTTACAGCGAGACCAAATAGCAAAAATCGAAGAATCACCAATTAAATTTGGTAATAAATCAGAAAAATAAATTTGGTAAGTATCCAGAAATCAACATACCTATTGGGTACGAAAACTTCAAAACCCAAAGTTCTGATCGAAATAAAAAATCTCTCTGTAATCTCTTTCTCGTTTCAACAGTTGGTGTATCTTCGCGTCTAATGGACTTGCGCGTATCTTCTCTTCTGTGTGGTTTTTCGCGTTTTCTCTGGTTATATATCTCTTTTCTTTTTCTTTAGACAGCTTTAGCAGAAATCAAAATATCTCTAGACGAGAAGGATCGAGGAATATTTATAGCCTTCTCTGGATATTTCTGATATTATTATATTTATCTGCTAACAGTGACGTGTCAGATTTTGATTCGGGCTGGGGGTTTGAACGTCTTTTCCAATTGACGAGTGTCCCGAATCTTCTCGAATCACCCGAAACGCGCCGTTGATTTGGAAAAAGTAAAATTTAAAACCCTTTTTAAAAAGAATTATAGATAAGATCATAAAAAAGAACTGCATTATTTTTTAATTTAAAAAAATATCTTCGAACTCTGACAAGTGACAACAGCTCATGGTCGCATCTGTTATCCTCGTTACTTGACTCCTGCTCTTTCCCCTTTCTCGACAATTCTCGATTTTTGCCACCTTTTAAAAACATGTGAATTTTCAAATTTAACGATGTTTAATTATGTATTAACATGTAAATTTTCAAATTAACGGTGTTTAATTAGATGATGTAGTCCTAATTTTCAATTGCTTTTTTGGCATGGTTAGTCGCTTGTATTTTCCATATAAATCAAACATTTTTAATCGTTTTATCTATGGCAAAAGATGATGCTTAATTTTTATTTTAAAATCATCATATAATGAAAAAGAAAAAAAAAATAGCGGCTGTCAGAAAAAAGAAAAGTGCTGATTTTATCACTACAAATTGNAAATTGCTTTCCCCCCAAAAAAAAAAAAAAAAAAAAAAAAAATTGCATTCGTTTAACAAAAAGTAAATATAATTATTTAACAAGAGACGTGTCAATGGGTGAAGCTCAAACTTGGGTGGCTTAGCTTGTAGCAGAGCAAGAGTAATATGGTCCATAAATCATAGTCATATAATAATAATATGGTTGCAACTTGTAAGGAGTAAACAGCCTTAGCCTTTGCATGTGCGTCGTGTGTCACTTTGATACCGCGGCCACTTCATCGACTACGTGTCCCCAACACCATTGCTGACGTCAGTTTACGCAATTGCCTACGTTCTCCAATCCCACAGGCCTTTAATCATTTTCAAGCTCTGTTTTAAGGCCCATTCTTCGTTGCACATGAGGCATCTCTGAGCTATTGCGTTTCTTAAAGCCCATTAATGTTCGGGTAGGTGTTGTTGACAAGTACATGAATCAAAATGGAAAAGTATATTAACTCTGTATACTTTGCACAAATATCAAAAGTATATTAACTATGTATTACTCTATACGGATTTTGTTGATATTGTTCCAGAAAATGCATATTGATGTGGTAATACACTATTACACTAGACAGGAGATGAAAGAAGTTGAGAGTCGTATATTTTGATGGGTAATTTGATGATTTCGATATTCTGTGATTAGTATATAGGAAAATTATAGAATATTTAAATAACGCAGATAAATGGTCCTTTCAGATATGAAGATTATATTTCCCTGTTGGTATCAATTATCTTGATTCATGTTGTGGTACATATCTGACATCACATCAGGCTATAACATTACGCTCAAAAATCAATAATCTTTTCATAATTTTGAATTTCCTTAAAACTGCAACAATTGGTAAACACAAAAACAATATGGACTATGATCGACATTGAACACATACATTTATCTACGGAAACGGAAACGAGATTTATCTTCCACGAATACATTTAATCCAATACAATACCAAAATCTGAATATTCTTCTAAAATTGGCTCCTTTTTTTAATCAACTAATTGCCTGCCTCCTTCTTTGGATGAATAATTTTTTTGATAAATGGTAAGTCACTTTTATCAAACTCTCCTCTCATCTCCTTAATAATGATGATGGTGATAGCGTCGTAGCGATGAAACTAGCAAACAGGTAGATCATGAGGAGCAGCTTCAAGAGCCTCCAGTTCTCCGGCACCATTCTCGACCAGAAACGCCATAGCAAGACCCCACTTGATATGAACATCCAAGTGACAATGCATCAGCCAAACCCCTGTTTTATTACCAAAACAACATTATTTTCCCAAATCAAATGTAATAGCTATTACTACAAATGTTCAAGAATGGATCTTAATTAACATTTGTTAATTACCTGGATTATCCGCCACGAATCTGATAACAGCCCATCCATTAACAGGAACAGCCACGGTGTTTCTTAGTGGAGGATCAACAAGGTTAAACTTAGAAGTATCTTTCTTGGGATTAAAGTTACCAAACCCTTCAGCGACAATGTAGAAATCGTAACCGTGAAGATGAATCGGATGATTCTCTGACGTAACAATGTTCGAGTCCTGTAAAACAACCTGAACTCTTGACCCATACTTGAGTTTATACAGTTTAGTACCCTTAACCGGCTGAAACAGAGCCCGGCTAATGTTATTTCCGGTATAATCGAATTTAACCGGCGGTTTAGCAGGAAAATCCGTCGTGAAAACGCCGGGAATTCCGTTGGAATGTGCTTGCAAGAGCGAGAAATTCGACGGTAGAACAAACGAGACGTTGTTCATTGAGGCGGTAAACCGGGTTCCGTTTAAGCCTTGGCACCGGTTTTTGGGAAAGTTCTTGGGACAATTATCGAGACCTAAACCGACAGTGAAGAACAAATCATCGTCGATTTGTTTCGGTACGACGACGTTACGGAGAGATTTGAATTTTCTGGAGAATGACGTCACGGTGTTCGTGTCGTTGAAGGCAGGCAAAAACGGCACGATTGGTGGAGAAGATGTTGTCGTTTTATTGTATTGGAGAATGGCTGTAGTTGTGGTGTTATCAAACGGTGCGTTCTGAGCGCTTTGGTAAGCTCTTACTGCTATGTAATAGCGTTTGGACGGTTGGTCAGCGGTTAGAAGTACGTCGGTGGTTTGGCCCGGACCTAACATAAGTACCTTTGTGGTGAATGGTTTGAGGTACGACGCGTCTGCTCCGACCACCGTGAGCTTGTGATTAGCCACCGTGAAAAATAGCGGTTGGTTTAAAGCTGCGTTTATCACTCGTAGAAGACTTGTTTCCCCTGAATTTATCGGTACTATAACAGTCTCTGCATTTTTTAAAAGTTTAATGTATTTTAACATTTCGAATACTTAAATTTAGTTATATTAAATAGTTTTTTTTTTTTACCTTTAGTTGAGCAATTATAGAGATCACCGGGTTGGCCATTGATGGTATAAGCATCGGATATATTCGGAGCTGCTCCGGTTCGAGTCGCTTGCTTAATTACATCAACCGGATTTGCATTCCACCATTGCCCTGATTAAAAAGAAAATTGTCAATCAAATTCTCGAAATTTTGGATTTTCTTTTCTATCGATTAGATTCAAAATTTCGACAAAATTATTAGATGTAGAGGAAAAAATGGTATATACCAAGCATGAGGGCGGTCTGGCGATCCGGTTTAGGAAAAGGAAAAGAGGAACCAAGGGTTGGGTGGATGATGAGTGCACCGTAGACGGTGGCTCGGAGCCAGGAGCTATGAGCATGCCACCACAATGTACCTTCTTGGCCTTGGATAGTGAAACGGTACGTGTAGCTCTTTCCGGGTCGGATCGGGCATTGGGTCACAAATTCAGGTCCATCAGCCCATCCAGTTCTTATCTGCCTCACTCCATGCCTGTTTTTCATTTTTATCATATACACACACAAACTTAATAATCTGGTATTATTGTGACGAAATATATTTTTTGTGAAATCTTTTAAAATTTGTGTTATTTGTGGACAACAATATTGTCTCGAGATATAATGTGTATATGTAGCGTAAATGTGAAATGTAATGTACCAATGGATAGTGATATTGTAACGGGCACGGTTAAGGACTTTGACTTCAAGTGTGTCTCCGTTATTGACTTCGAGTGTGGGTCCCGGAAACATCCCGTTAACGGTGATGGCGTTACGGGTCTTGCACAGCCTCTTCACCGGCGTCTCTTGTATCTTCATAATTGCACGCCCACACACACAAACAATAATGACAAGTAGTTATTAATGAAAATAATTACGTGTTAATCAATATTGGACATTCAATTTAAATTTAAATTTATTGAGGACGTACGACGAAATTATGGTGTTGAACTTTGGCGATAATTAATGAAGCCGAGAGAAGGGAACAAAAGAACAACAAGAAAGAGAACGCGTGAACGGTCATCATCGTGTGTGTTTAAGCTTTGAGCTCATGAAAATTTTGAGATTAAGGTTTATGGGGTGGTTAAGAGAGATATGAGAGGAGGGTTTGAGTGATTTTGGAAGATTGAAAGATGCCTTTTATAGTACAATTAAATGGGAGTTGTTTATTAATTTATTTGGGGTTTCGAAGAATTAGGTTCTAATTATTCTAAAGAAATTATAAAGTACCGGTCACCAACATATTTAAGTGTCTTTATCAGTTCGTTGGCTATGTTTTTTTTTGCTTCCTTTCACACCTTTCACCGGAAAGGCGAAAACCATGGTTTGATTTTCTTAATCAACCGTAAAAGTGTATTCAGAAAAAAATATGTTAGTTGACATAGGATTAGATTAAACACCTAACATCAAGATGGCTCGAGTACCAAATAAATCTCTGGATGTTAGAAAAAAATGATACTAGCTAGTATGCCTGAAGTTTGTTTTAGTTATAAAAAGAGTTGAGAATTTTTTTAAAAGGGCTAAATCATGGAACCATAATTAATTTTAAGAATACTTTTTTTTTTTGGTTGAAAAACGGGTATTTTTATGAATACTTTATATATCGCGTAATCATGTTTTGCAAATTACTTGATATTCCATTCCACGCCATAGGTTTGAAACTTGAAAAAGAGTGTAACTTAATTTTATATTACCCCCTCCGAAATTGAGAAAAGAACTTGAGACATTGAAAGGGACTAAGGGAGCAAAGACTTAGTTGAAAGAGGGGGGAGTAGTTGCACCCAACACTTAAGCATAATTTCAACAAAGTTTAGTTGAATTGAACTCAAGTCCTTTCATATCACGGTCTAGTGCTTGTGTCTCAAGCTTCTTCCTTAAATCCCAAGTTCTAATTAGCAGATCAAACGATTATTGATCATCATCAGTAAAAAGCTTTTGGTAACGTGATACCAAGGTGACATATATATTAATTTTTTAATATAAATCATTTAGTCATATCTTCATTGGTAGTCCTAACTCCAAAAAGGGGATAGATAATTGCTACGTTCGTGTTAGACGTATGTCTCAAAATAATAAACAAAATCTCATTGTTTACAAGAAAATTAGTTATTGTTTAATATAATATGTATTGGCATAAATACATGTTTTTTGTATTTAATCATTTTGATACAAATCTATGTTCAGAAAATTTATGAAATCGAATCAAAACTAGGGTCTCAAACTGGAATAAGAAGAACGCTAATTTCGAAATGAAAATGCAGAATCTCATCTTGAAAATTGAAGTTTGAACTCAAATTCTATATTCAGTGTACACAGGTGAAGGGGTCGACGTCATACTAGTCTAATAATATCATGATTTCGTTTGCTTTAATCTTAACAAACATATATAGGTATATCATATGCACTTTTAATAGAGTGCAACACTCAAACAATAACTGACTGCAAATAATAAAGTCACCTTTTCTCTTGAAGTAATTGAAATATTTTCATAATGCATTTTAACTAACATGTCAGTCACGATAAACTTCTATGCTACGTTATTCCTTTGTCTCGTTGTTATCCCATTTGGCATTTGTTGCTATAGCAAAAACAAAGTCTTCACTCTTCACACGAAATTTGTGAAAATAGCCTGTTTGACACTGACATTCTTTGTCGGGCACTTCGAATCAAATCTCTCGGACAAAAAAAACATTCTGATGAAGACGAATCAGTAATTTACCAACACTCCCCGAAGGAAATAGCCAGGCTTAACTTCCGAACCAATTTATCAAGTGTTCAACACGAATATCAGGCTCAGATCAGGGAATATTTTAGGTGCATGTAATACTTGTAAAAAACAATATTTCTCCTTTTTAAATCTTTAATACGATGAAATTTGAACATGCCCTAGAAAGAAGGTGACACTCGCAAGGACGATATCTGAAGAGATTCGATTATCTAGTTGCAGAAAGCAAAATCGATGTCACAAGCAAAAGAGCAAAGAGAAGTATAATGTGAGAATTGTTGAACATATTTTATGTTCGACAATGGAGGTCAAAAAATAAGAAACTTGATTCCTCAACTTTTAGAACCAACAAGATCAAATCTACATTCCCCTCTATTAATTTTCAGAATATTAAAAGAAACAATACTAGAAAATTATCATAAACAAGTGCTTAATTACCCCACTCGTTTCAGAAATAAATTGGTTTGTGTTTGCCAAATCAAACACGAGCTGACACAGGAGCTGACGCGGCGGCAACTGCGGCGGATGTAGCGGCTCCGCTGAGGAAAGACAATAATCCGGTGTTCGCAGGTTCCTGCTCGTCCAAGAAGAGATCCTCCGGAACTCTAAAGGCGCCGTGTAAGCATACGATTCCGAAACCTATCATCAGAGCGGAGGTCAACAGAGATCCCACGCTCGTCAAGAAGACGACCACGATTGTCAGGAGGACCAAAATTCCAAGCGTCTCGCGATCTGAGAACGTACGGCCGAGAATGACCAGCGGCTGATCCGACGGACGGAAAAGGTAGAGGAAGATCCACGCGCCGAAGAGGCATAGGAGAACGAGGAGAGAGAAAGGATGGGAGAGGAGCGAGAGCGCGAGCACCAGGGAGACGATCGTAACGTAGTTTACCTTGAAGTAAGGGAGATTCCTCCGGATCCGAGAATACGCATCGGTGAGAGAATCAGGCCGTGAAATCGCGCTCCGATCTACGAGCTCCAGCCACGGCCGCCGCTGCGATAGGCTTTGGCGGATCGACGCCGCGAGGCGCGAGAGGAACGTGCGAAACGCCGGTGCAGCGACGGTTTGCTGAGATTGGGAACCACCAGACTGGTCTGAGATCGGTAACGTTGGCGGATTAGCCATCACACGACTGCGCGTGGGGAACTCGGGAACGAAAGAAGGCGCGTGGATCGAAGACGCGTATGATTTACGCTACGGTGATTGACCTCTTGTGAAGCAACCGCCCGTTTCCGTGTTAACGTCATGATCTGATGTAAACACCCCCACCAAAGACCCTCACGCTGCAATGCAGCAGGACATCTTTACCGTCCACGTGGACTAATAAAGTAAAACCTTAACGATACATTCCTCGGCAAAGAATCAGAAGCCTTTTAAGACAAGGCCCATTTTGAACTTAAAAGCCTGCGTGAATAAAAATTCGCTCCGAGAATTAACTTTAAACGGCTCCGTTTTGTTTGTGAGACGCTGCATATGCCGGCTTCAAAGGTCTCCGTTTTGCTTTTTGTCGTAATAGGAAATTGGTCGACGAAGAAGAAGAAGATGGGGAAGCAGCCGGTGAAATTGAAGGCGGTGGTTTACGCTTTGTCTCCGTTTCAGCAGAAGATCATGACTGGTCTCTGGAAGGATCTGCCGGAGAAGATCCACCACAAGGTCTCCGAGAATTGGATCAGCACTATTCTCCTCCTCGCTCCTGTCGTTGGAACCTACTCGTACGCTCTTTCTCTCCCTTTCTCTCTTTCCCTGTCAATGAGTAAATCAATTGGTGGATCGATCGTTTGGAAATCTGGGATCTGATGATTGTTGATGTTCTTCAATCTGATTGTTAGACGATATGTGTAGATTCTATTAGGTTGTGACAGCAAAAATGGTTTTAGGGATATGGATTCGTGACAAATTCGCATGGATTGGTGTCGATTTTGATGCCTAGTCCTGTTTCTGTGGAGACATTGAACAAATACGTTAGGAATACAAGATTAAAAATGATAGAAGTAGCTAGCTTGACAACAGCATACGATTCTCTAAAGCAACTATTCCCCCAAGTAGAGATGATTGATAATAATAGCTACAGGTTCAGTAAGTGTGTTAGCTTGTTGATGCTCTATCTTCTTGATACAAATGTGTGACGAACCAAAAAGTTACATATTGGTACAAGGGATTGAATTGTGTATGGTTGCTTTATCTTTGGTTATCATCTCTCTCATAAAAATTAGCCAATATCTTCTTCAGTAAAGCCTGCATGACTATTGAGAGAAACCTTGGCTCGTCTCATGTGCATATAGTAAACGTGGACATTCGTGGTTATATTTTCTCTGTGTGTTCAAGAAGGCTGTGCATTTCGGTTTAGGCTTTTCTGTCATTGTTCTTGTTTCCAATGCTCATATCTTGAATCTATTTTTTTTTGCAAATGTAACGCAGGTATGCTCAGTACTACCAAGAACAAGAAAAGCTGGAGCACAGGTTCTAAGCATGGAGATATTCTGATTCTACAGAACCCAATTGTTTCTTCATTTTTCATCCTACACTCGAGTAGAAGCGAAAAAAGTTGCTTCCTTTCATGTTTGTTGAATAAAGTTGCTGAAAGACATGATCTAAATCGCATTTTATTATTATGCATACAAATCGATGTAGTCTGTCGTTCATTCGAAATCTATCGTAGCGTTTAGTAGTTAGCCCTCATGAGTTCTTCAACAAATTCATGAAAACAAAAGCCAAAACTGAGCATACATACATAATATAGACCTAACTATGCTCAAGGAGCGTACAAATTTGAGGAAAGCAAAAAGACTCTAGTTCGCAAAGAGGGTTTGATTGGCTTGGTTCCATTTAACAGCAGTTTTCCTCACCTTTTGAAGAACCCTAATGACTTGTTCCTCTGTTACATTCCCAGTGACCGTCACTTTGTTGAGCTGTGTGTCCACATCGTATGTCTCTATATCTGTAATCTTCGTCTTGTATTGTTATTTAATCAACCATAATCCATGATAGTAACATTACAAGGTATAATTCAATTTTTAACAGAAGATTCTAGGAGATGATTATACAATTGTTACCTTCTATTTTCTTGATGGCTTTCAGTATTTTCCTGATGCATTCGTCGCAATGCAAATTCACTTTCACCTCCACAACCTGTCGATCAAGAATTTTCTGTCATTCTCTTCGTTCTGTTTTAATTTTCGGTGCAGTAAAAAAAAAGAGTCGAATAATCATATCACAAGTGTTGATTTCTAACCGACTAGTAAACATTTCATATAGCAATTAAATACATAATTTGGAACAACAAGGCTCCAGTTGCAACAATCTTAGTTTGGTTTTCACTTCTAACTTAATTGGAAAAGCTTGATGAAATAAAGCAATCCAGTGCAGAAGATGTCACTTACATTAGCCATCACGCAAACTCTTCTTGGGCAATAAAAAGGACTTGGTTTCACTCTATTCCGTGTAACTCGCTTCTTCGTGTGGTGAGTAAGTGGAAAAATGGTTTTGTTGTGGAGAAACTAGAATGATCAACAACGTATAAATATATGAATTTATGTCATAAAACGACAAAAAGAGAGGAAGAAGAAGAATGGGATTCTTTGCGTAAAGGATGGAGAGATTGTTAATAGATGGCCTCCACTCGCATAAAAAATTGTTTTTGCTTGCCGCGTTTGATACAAGAGATCAAAAGTGTTTTACTTTTCCTTCATTTTCTACAACCGTCCGTTTAATATATTTTTTCACTCTTTATACTAAAGACTAAAAAGGACATCAATATTAACCATATTCAAACCATCCGCGTCGGACATACACATTGCTATTGGCTATTTGGTTATATTCCATTCAAGTTTTCTTTTCCTCGACAATGTGTAATATCAGATTTATTCAAACCCTTGTGCAACATTTATTTAAAATAAACTATTTTTGCTTACAATGGTGATGACAGTTATATATCATATGAATACTCGAACAACCAGATAACAAGGTACTATAACAATGGAAAACATCAAAACTGAATAATTTTTGGGCAAGATGATTGCGAAAAGCAATAAAACTGGGTTTAGCAGGTTCATGTATTCTCATTTGAAGCATCTTATATTTTGTAAAATCACGCAAGTTCAATGTAAAGTATAAGAAATCAGAGAAAACGAAATCTACAATTCAGTGTTATCCAGGAACACGATCTATCCCTACAGAAATGCAAACATTTGGCATAATTTAACTTTACCTTTTCATTTCATTCAAACCCCTAAATCAATTGCACGTAATCCTTAAAAACGAGAATGTAGATTCCAATTCTGGAAGAAAAAATGTCAGGTGGTCTAATTGATTCTCTCACCTCTGATACTCTTTTGCATACATGAAAATTAATTTTGTTTCAGCTTCTAGGAACAAAGAACTAGAAATGACTGCCAAAACCTATGGACAATACAGTGAGTTTTGCCACAGTTAAATATCTTCATTGCGTGGTAATAACATTGACAGAGATCAACTTAGCCATTTTTGACCATTGAAATGACACCAAAGCTTCAAAGTTGAATATAGCAAGAAGATTAAACAAAGGAGAGAGAAACTAACAAATCAAAGTTACTGGCGATTCCCGGATACAAACATTCAAAAGGTCATCAATCTTTCTTATCATTGGAATCTGAATCACTTGCATTATAACCTGAATTAAAGACACCCCAAAAACACAGAACTCAGAGTGAACAAATACTTAAGATTGACAATCTTTAACATTGTTACTGATTTACTTTATAGATGCAAACGAGTCTATTATGTATTACCTGGAGGCTTATCACTCACTTGCCAAGCTGATGATCGAGTTCGTGAAGCTTTGTTAATCCAAGCACGACCCTTCACGGATCAAAATATAACACACATAGGATTCTAAATCAGAAAAACACGTACATCTTAAATCAGAATCCTAATTTAAACTCTAGTACCAATCACAAAGAAAAACATCTTGCAGTGATTCCAAAACAATCCAAACCCAAATTTGAGGCAAACAATGTACATTTGGAGACAAGAAATCAGATCATTCTAGTAGAGAAATTAGCCAAGAAGAACGAAGGAATCGCTAAGGATTGCATAAAAAAACTAACATAAACCCAGAAAAATCAGGCAGAAATTCATCCGGAAAATTGGAAAAAAGAAGTGAACCTTGTGTTCGTCTTTGGGGATTCCATAGCCGCTGCAATACATCTGTCCGACCAAGACCTGCATACCGACGTCGCCGGATTTGGCCTCCTTGAGCGTATCCTGGAACCAGCGTCTGACGCAATCCTCGACGACCTGAGCAAGCGGAACCCGATTTGGATCCGAACCCGGAGCGGGATTCGAACCCGAGTGCGATCCCGCCTTCTCCAGCTTAACCAGATTGGAGTAATCGAGGTGTGAGTCTCTCGTCTTCTTGACGAAGACTTTGTTCCGAGGAGTGGGTCTGTGGGGTCTGCTTGGATTCTCGGAGGAGAGTCTTATGGCGATTTCTGCGAATCTGACCGTACTTAGGATCGATCTTCCNTTTTTGGGGATTTCTGCAAATCTGCCCGTATTTAGGATCGATTTTCCCATTAAAAAAAAAAGGGTTTATTTTAAAAAAAAAAAAAAAAAAAAACAATATAGGGTTTGCAATATTTGGTTACACACAGGATCAATTAATTATTTTCTTTTTTCTTTTTCTCTTGTTTTTTTGTTTTTAAAAGAATATAAAAACAAAACCAAGAAAAAAAAAACATTTTCTAATCTGAATAATACTTTTCTTTTTCGTTTTCTTGTCAACCATTTCATTGATACCGTAATTTCCAAACAAGTACAAGAAGAGAGAAGAGAGAAGAGAGAAGAGAGAAGAGAGTAGAGAGTAGAGATTTCATTGTGTTTAGTACAAAGGATTCTTTGAAAATTAAAGATATAAATGAACCGTATAAATGGATCCATAATTACTATTTTCCTAAAACCCAAAAGCTCGAAATCTGGCCAAGTCCTAAGATCTAATTAGCTTCCCTGTGTATGAATGGAGGAGAAGGTGGACTTAGAGCTTCATCACTTTTATCTTTCGGTCCACTCGAGCTAAGAGAAGAACTAGCCATCGTCGTGGTCATCTTCTGAGGCGAGCAACTCGGATCAAACACACCGTCTTCACTTGGCAATGGAGATACCAAAACCTCATCAACCTCTTCTCTTCTTCTGCAGAATTTATCCTCCACTATTTCATAAGAATTCGCAGTCCGAACTTCTTGAGCTAGAGAGCACCAGCAACAGAATAACCAGAGGGTACAATCAGCGATCGCAGGTCTCCCGCAACACAAGTTATAACCCGGTAACTTGAATCTTTTCCTCATCTGTATTCTCCAAAAACCACCATAGAGCAAACCAAACAAACAAAGCACAATTCCGGTATATCCAAGTCCTTCCCTAACCATCTCGTTATCGATGTTTATAGCTGCCAAGTTGAATATGAAGAAAGGAGCCAAACAGAAGAGGATAAAGGTCGCAATGTGAACATACATGTTCCCAAACCCGATCCTCTCCATGTTCCAACCAAACACACAGAAAGTGCAGAAAAGAGAGAGATACGCCAATGAAATATCTTCCCATATATCAAGAATTCCACCACTCCATTCAGGATTACTCACATCTGTAGAAGCAAATGAATATCTTCTTTCAAGAGATAACTTGCGACTATTAACCGATCCTTCTTCCACAGGCTCCACTTGATTCTCCTCGTCTCCTTGAGGATCGTAATCTTTCCCAAGCGGACTAAGAATAGTGTACAAACCCGCAACCGCAGGAGCTGCTATTGCAATAGATATGCATATAGCTACACCAATGGCGGGTCTCTCGGATCTTCTATAGCCTAAGTTAAGACTGCATAGCGCGTACTGAGCAAAACAGTTTAAGTGAAGCAAAAGAACAACAACCATCATGTGCTTCCATTCGTTTGGCTTGTAAGTCCCGTTCTCGCAGTATATCTTCCTAAGCGTTGTAACATCGTCTTGCTTCCATCTGCAGAGAAGCACGAGGTGGTAAAACCGTTTCGGATGCTGATACAGACACATCAGAGTGAACAATGCGTTGAGGATTTGGTTGTTAACTTCAAACCAGACATCTCTCTGTGATTTCTTGGGCAGAGCACTGTTCAACATACCGGTCATAACCATGAATAGAATCGCACCAGAGACAGCAACCACAAGGATCCACAAGAAAAGAGCCAAGTTAAATGGGTTTCTAAGCCATTGCTTACCCATTTTCATCAGGCAAGCCCATTCGATTTTCCGGGAAAACACCACACTGATTCTTTCCCGGAAATTGTGGCTGCTTGAGCTGTTCACCGAGCGTGAAACCTCATCTCTTTCCTCTGTCATTTTCTTGAATCTAGCAGAAGGGGAACCAAATTTCAGAAGCTTAATCCTAGGAGACACATCAGGCAACGAACTCTCCGACAATCTCCTAGGTTTCACTTCACAAGATGTAGAGACATCAAGAGGACATGAAACCCTAGTTTTTTCACAACCACCATTAAATCCCTCAATCTTATCATTTGAACTCATTTTCTCGTGCCAGGATAAAAATGTAAAAGCAAATCCTTTACCGAGAAAAGCTAGTCAAAGGCATAGGCTTGGAAGCTTAAGACATCGCTAGCAAAATATGAAAAAAACCGTAAAGCAGAAAATATGAAAGCGGTTTAAAGGAGAAGATTCCACTTGCGGATACATTGAAAACGAATAAAGTCTACAACTTTGACAAAAGAAAAAGGGAAAGAAACCTTAATTTTGGACGAATTTGAATTCGAAACTTTTTGGAGCGAATTACATGCCCAGAATCCGAAATGGCTACAATTACAGAGAAATCCAGAACGAAAAAGACGGCCTTAGGTCGAATTCAGAGGAGAATTTCACAGAGAAAGAGATGGGAAACTGATATCGAAAGATGAATACAGAAAGGAGAAGAATTTTTCTGGGAGAATGGCGTTTTCCTCTCCTGCCTCCTCAAAACAACAGTTAAAACTTAAAACCATAAATGTTAATATCTCTCATTCTTTATAGTCTGATGGGAATTAATACTTTTTAAAAAAGAAATAGGAATATTTGTAGTTATTAATTAAAATATATTATTTCTATTTAAAGCAAACGGTTTTATATATAATCAGACATTATTTTTAAAAAATTATAACTGTAGACGACATGTTTTTTTTTTCCTGTGTGTGTTTGATGTTTGCGTTAAATTTTTGAAAATATATCTGAAGAAAACAATATAACTTCTAGTTTGGTGAAATTTAAATTGAGGGTTATATATGAGCTTTTAAAACGTTAAAGTTAAATTTGACAAAAACTTCTAATTTAGTGATATTTATTAGTGGCTCTATTGTATCATAACGTGGATTCAATGTAATATTTTATGAATTTTTACTCAAAAATTTTAAAATATTATTGGTTTTTTTCTAACCCTAAACTTTAAAAATATTCGTCAACTCAAACGTATATAATATCATTTTAAAACTTTTTTTTTTAAATATCATTTTAACACTTCTGGCGGATCGATTACAGCCTGCGATTTTATAGCTTACTATTGTTCCGACCAATGTGAATATCTTATTTTTATATAAAAAATGAATATCTCATAAATTATAAATTTTCTCGTCCATTAAACGTGTCAGATTTTTGGAAAAATATTTCTCAAAGCTGTTTAAAGATTGACCGATTCTTTCTTTACGATTGTGATTTTGCTTGGTGGACAATAAGGAGCGACAATACTACCACGACTGAAACGACTGTACTTTCATCATTGAAAGTGAATCAGAATTAACAAAAGTGAATAAAACATCATCAAAAAAACATCTCTTTAGTGACAATTCTAGAGGTGTTATCTCTCAAAGTGTTACTCTGTGGACCGAGCTATGTTGAATGGACGATGAACATACGGCGTACGTTTATGGCACTAAAGAAATTTGGTTCGTAGACGATTCCAAAACCTGATGAAAATTCAAAAGATTTTGAGGATTGGTTGACTAACAAGATGTCGGTGTTTGTTGGATCAAGCTAGCGACAGATGCATCGTCGACGTTGAGATCATTATAATATAGCTCGAGATTTGTGGAAACACATTCAAAAACCATCATTAAAAACATTTCCAAAATCTAGAGCATCAAAATTATATTGGCTTGCGCTCAAAACGGTTACAACTTACAAGGCTCTAACTGCTTTCCATTTGGTTTCGAGACTCTCATCGATCCTCTGTCCATGATCATCGCTAACTTTGTTTGCTCTCCTTTGTTGTTGGCAATTTCTCAAAATTATGATTCTTGTATGTAAATATTAGTTTTTTGATAGTATATGTATCTGAAATTAAACCCCTAAATAAATAAATAAAGTTGTAAATTGTTTAGTTTATATTTCTGGAAGAGTTTAACCCACAAGACATCAAAAATGGCAAAACAATACCCATATTAGTTAGGCCCAAATGCTCAAAAATTATACCCGACCCATCAAAAGTTTATGGCAGTACTAAATTAAGTAATTAATCATAAACTATTATAATCAACTATAAGTATGTACCTTTCAACAATTTAAGAATCTAGAGAATTTGGTTCAACCAGTAGAAACGTCTTCAATATTCTAAATGAAATCAGTTTCGAACCATATCTTAAGAGAAAATCACAAAAACGTCTTGATATACTTCCAAACTGATATATAGAGACGAAAATATCATTTTTTGTTGTTAAATAGTGTTCTATTAAAATGCAGAGTAACTAATACAAAGCTATGACATTTTGGATCATACAGTTAGAAGAGTAATTTAGAGAGAAAGGAGATGTTTTTTGTTCGCCAAAAAAAAAAAAAAAACTGATGGCAGTGACACGTAAAATATTTCTTAGTAATTACTGTCCGGTTATTTCTGGTAAAGTATGCTTTTAAACCCACATACATTTATATACGCATACCTCTCCTACTATATAAATCGAAAACGTCAACTCTTTTGTGGCATTCACAATTGGCCCTAGAATTTTTTTTTTTTTTTTTTAGAAAGTAGAAAATATGTATTTGACTCATATATGTGGTTGCTATTACTAGATAAAAAGACTATTACTAGATAAAAAGACTAATAAGAGTAACGATCAATATTCTATATCAAGAAGGCCAAAATAGTATTTCTGGGGAAGTTTCATATTTTTCCTTACCCACCCACCCAAAGTGTTTCTCTTGTATAGGTCTTCATCAGCCGAAGTGTTAATGGTAAACATATAAAAATATATGCATCAAAGAATCTGCAGCATCTTGGTTACATAGTCAAATATTCATATCCAAAATTATAATATAAAAACATATAATAATCTCAACGATGTTACATATTTTAGTTACTTTTTCTCTTTTGGACTAAAATAATGGAAGACAACATATATGGTTGACTTGGTCTGGTTTTGGGAAATGTTAAGAAAAAAATGTAAAGCTTAGGCATTTACTTTCGGCTTTGGAATCTTGAGACTTGAGATACCATACACATAGAAGCCATCGGAGCCAAACTTTTTTATAAATTATCATAGTATCATGTTTGTTTATTTTAATGAGAAAATCCGTTCCTGGTATTGCTTTTTTATTTTTTTATTTAAAATATTATCTGAATATATTGTTATAACTAAATAATGACTGTAAATTTACGTGTTGATATAAATATGTGTGATTATTCGTATAGTTGTATTTATAAATTTAAGAACTAATTAGAAAATTATTTTACATGTAAATGCAGAACTTATATACAGTGTTCGTATTTAAAATTTATATAGGATTTAATAAAATATAAAAATATTTGGTTTTCTTTGAAAACAGTAAAACTCTATATCATTTATATTTGAATACTATATCTCAACCATTTTTGTTCCAACCGGATTAAATCATAACATTAATTACTGTCTTTCAAACTAAATTTAAGAGGTTTGCAATGATTTTTTTTTTTTTTATGATAAATAACTAAGTGGCTGTAAATGTTTCATGCGTCACGTTTTTTCTAGACTTGAATGGTATATTCGTAAATGCTTCCGTTAGATTTTTCCGTAAATGAGACTCAAACCGAGAATTTTGTAGGGACCATCGTTTTCAAATCAGCTGTATCATTCGCCTTTGTGTCAAGATTAAGATACGTGGATTAGATACATTCTGTCATTTTCTTGCTAATTACCTCGCTTTTCTCAACAGTTCAACAGTTACTAATCTAAAATATAAGATTTAACGATTAACGTCTGCTTCAGAGACGTTCATACAGATTACTCACTAAAAATGTTAGGAGTAATAGTTCCTTTCCTCTTGAGTAGTACTTGCACGACGACGTCTCCTCGTAGAATTCTGTAATGGTGTCAACATATATTTTCCGGACGGCCGTATCAAAACTCTCCTTTAAAAAATCAATTGAATTGCAGAGTTAGTAGGATTTGCTAAATTTGCTGAATTTTTAGTTCATTCTGGTGCTACGTTTATTTTTACTGCTACATCAAAAAATCAAATCGTTTTGGTAATATATATCATGTCATCATTCATGGTGTGACTAAATCAATCTCCTTTAGTTATTTTGGCATTTTTTATGTAATTGCGTATTCAAATTATAATCTTCAATATATGCTGCAAAGAGTGTTTAAAAATTCTTTGTCGCATTTACTCACTCTAACAACTTTTTTCAATTCTTGACTCTTACAAGGAGTTTCATATATTTTCTTAATTTCGAAGCTGTTAACCAATGGAGGGCAATCTTAATTCATATATAAATAATTGCTGGCTCCTGCCTGACAAAAGAAAAATACAAAAATGATTTCGAATCATGTCTCTTTCTCTGGTTCTTATATTATATTATGTATTTCCACATAGTGGTATATTTGACAAAAAGGATAACCAAATATCTATAATTTAGATTTGAAATAAGCAAACTTTAACCTAATTAAGAACAAAATTATAGAGAATTCACGAAATTAAATTCCGATGTTATAATTCTATAATTTTTAGCGAACGTGATAGTAAATCCTTGTGGTTTTGTAATAGTAGCGAATGATAAAATGCAATGTTACAATTCAGCTAATTAAATAAACATACATGCTCATAGTGGCTAATTAATATTCATAAAACCCAACATAGCTAATGAACATTTCTGTAAAACAAAATAACACAAAGCAAATTAAATCAAATCAAATTAAGTATCTAGAAGGCTTTTTCTTGATTATTAAAGAGGGTTTGATTAACTTGTTCTTATAGAAGTTATTTTAGGTCGGTGTGAAAATGAGACCGGATAAGGTATCTAAATCTAAGTGTTGCTTGGTTTTTATTTTTAATTCCACTTAGTTTGATTCTTTTTTTAAACGCATATAGTAAACTGGAAAACGACAGGCAGCGCCTCCTTCCCTTTGTAAAAGTAAAAGCCGCGTAGTGTAAAAGTACATGACTCTTGTTCTCTTAATTCTTGTTTTATAAATAGTCAGTCTTTAATCTAAATATTTTAAAATATAATTCGCTTTACGAGAAAGATCTTCAAACTATATACATTACATTATTTATTTTGCTTGAAGTCTATAAATTTTAGAAAAAAAAACCGTTAGGTCATAGGTTAACAAAAGGCCCTGTGCGATTATTAATATTTTTTTTTTGGTCAAACAAGAATATTTTTTTAAGTGCAGAAAAAAAACTACGTGTGTAAGCTTGATGTAAATATGTAATGTTATGTTTCTGCAAATATTAATCAAAGGAACATAGAGACTTGCTGGGAATTGTCAAGGACAAAAAAAGGCTTGCTGGGAATTGGAAAAGAAAGACATTTTAACGAATCTAGTGATGTAATACCTCTTTCCATAAATCAAATGTTTGGTCCAAAGTATTAATTAAAAAGACAGGCCACTATTCTTGACAACTCTCTCTAACAAACTCTTCTCCGCATTTTTTCATGGTATGCTAAAAAAGATATGTCTAATCCATAATATATAACTGTATAAGGCGACTTTGATACCCAATTATTTATTATTATGACTTCTAACCTAAAAGATAATAAGTATTAGTTATGGCGTCAAAATCAACCAAACTGTGTATTAGCTAAGGCGACTTTCACGTGCTTTGCATTTGAGGTTTTCACGTGCTTTGTTTTTAGTTGCATGGAGTAAATCAAATGTTCAGTATAATTTGAAATTACACTAGGTCAATCGTATTATTTTTGTTAACCATGAAGGCCCACAATCTTTGTACGTTCGAAGCCAATCTTTGATAATATAAACTAGAATTCAGAACTGATAGCATTGTACCAACATTTTATTAACCGGTTAAATTTAAACTAACCTCATATTATAGTATATGTTTTTATAAGAAGAAGTTCGAGAATTCATTTTCTTGATATAAATAGTCAATCAGTTACTTTTAGCGGTAATTCTTATTTATCACCAATTTTAGAATTAGGGGTATTAGAGCATGATCAACTGAGAAATTTAGAAAAAAATCTTAGTTATTTTTTAATTATAAATTTAGAATTAAAAACTCTTCATAAAAACTTTAGATTTAGGTGCTCCAAAGGAGAACTCTATTAGGGGT
>OVAY01001322.1:0-21439 GCA_900406395.1 Kernera saxatilis | reverse complement strand
TATATATATATATATATATATATATATATATATATATATATATATAAAATGACATATTATATTAATACTTTTTTTTCCATGCAGATCATGCTTAAAGAGCTTAATCACAATTACTTCTCTTTTGGCGTCAATCACAATTAATCAAGTACGATTTTATATGCCTTTTCTTATATAAACAAGAATATAGAGAAAGAAAAATCTAAAAAGACATGATAGGACAAGACAAGATGTAGCATCTACTAGAATTATTGTATCTACTAGAACTAGAATTATTGTATCTACTAGACTTATTGGACAAGACAAGTTATACTTTTTTTGGTCAACAAAATATAGTCTATAAGTTATACCAATTAATCTATAAAGGTTTACACCGATCTATAAGTCAATTTTCTTAATTTATCTTCTTGGTTTTGAGTCATTTGTTGCTATCATGTAATTTAAACAATTTTGTCTTAATTTTTTGCTCCTGAGATTTTGGCTTAAGTTAGTCGGAAAATATGAAATTTGTTTTTAGAATTTGGTTGGTTGTAATTGGCGCTAATTAATATTAATCCATACATGATAAAAAAAAAAAAATTTATAAGGGTTTGCACCGATCCGATCCGTTTAAATACCATGGATTTTGTTTTTTGGTGTGTGTCGGGCCTGTCGGCCACATACCATGAATTTTAATTTCATGTTCATCACGTTGACGTTGAGAATCTCTACGCTATACAAGAAAACAAATTAAATTTTAAATCTACTTGAATCCCTCCTAGTACATCCGGTAAAGAAATAGAGTAAATTTGCCAAATGGCAATCGGAAAGAAATAACAATGATGTGATATATTATCATCAAATAATGGTTTTTAATAAATACTTTCCCGATTTAATTTGCAAAATAACTAGGATGCAGTCTTTTTCTTTTAATAAGAATGTGACTAGGATGCAGTCACGCAGAATTTGTTGGGAAGGGACTATTAAACAACGTGGAATGACGAAATTATCGCTCGGTATGGAACCGATACAACACATGTCAGAGGGAGTCAGGATCATGTAAAATATAAGAGTTGTTGCATATTGCATGGGTTGACTTGACGAGGCATTAGATGCCAAGTTATCATTGAACGGGATTTGTAGTTTTTGCAATATAAAAACATTGTTTTTTGAACGAACAAAAAATAAATGACAATGGTAGTTATTGGCAATACAAAAACATCGATTCAATAAATTAATTGCTCAAGACAATATCCTTTTAAGTGTTAACGCATAGATTCCAGCTTGTAGATGTAACGTAATATGGTAGTAGAACCAACTTTTTCTGGTGTTTACGTCGAAAACAAAAATTGAGCCATCAAACCGCTTTTGTATTGATGAAATAAAAGAGCCATGTTGCAAAACTGAAACACACGAACAGAAATTGCATTACGAAACACGATTCAACTATTACAAAATTACACCAGTATTAAGCGACACAAGTCCTTATAGTTGACACTACTAATGCACGCTTACATAAGAAGAAAACTCAGCAAAGGCTAAAATGATTTCTTTTCGTAAGAAACCAGTCCATGGATTCCACCTTCAATCTGTGCTGCACCGGTACGAGCCTATTCAAAACCATAAAACGCAAACACTAACATCAAAATCGCAAGCTTAAGAGAGTTTTTTCCAAGGAGTAGAAATAACGGCGTGTACCTCGAGCCTGAGGACGTTTTCTCTCAATAGCTCGTGAGCAGATTGCAAAGAGGCAGCACCAAGATCTTGGAAACCTTGCTTCACGGCATGCATTGTGTAAGGAATAAACTTCAATACCGAGCCTTTATCCGCAACTGCTCCAACCACTCCTTGTGCGATCTTGAGTTTCGCAGTATCTCCCAAGTATCTCTGGTCGCTTCCTTTGGTCATTGCTTCTAATGAACCCATACCTCGGTATTTCTTCACTCTCCTACCGTTCTATAAGTAAAACAAAACAGACCAAACAAAGCAAAACCATTGAGGAAAATATCATGGAAGTTGGGTAGAACCAATATTCAAAGTATGAAGTTGTGTGCAATTACTCGATATTCGTAAGCTCCAGGAGCCTCGGTGCTTCCAGCTAAGAAGCTTCCCATCATCACAGTTGATGCTCCAAGGACTAGAGCCTTCACAATGTGACCTGAGTTTGAGATACCACCATCTGCGATAACAGGTACGCCGTGCTGAGCAGCAAGCGTTGAGACTTTGTACACAGCAGTAGCCTAAGAGAGTAACAATCCGAAAAAAAAAAGAACCCAACTTTATAAGGTGTATTTAATAGAATCAAACTAGCACAATATGTCAAATACGAAAGCTTTTTCATTTACCTGTCCACGCCCCACAGCACAAACCTCTTGTGTTGTGCATATAGACCCAGATCCCATACCGACTCTCAACCCATCAACTCCTGCTTGGATCAGGTTCTCTGCCTGGTACATCGTCACCACATTCCCACCGATCACATCCAACTCCGGATACATCTTCTTCACATACTTGATCATCTCAAGCTGGTAAATGGAGTTCCCTTGCGAACTATCCAACACCACAACGTTAGCCCCAGCTTTCACCAGGTGTTCTAGCCTCTCCTTGTCTGATTCCCTAGTCCCTATGGCTGCACCCACCATCCATTTCTTGTCTGGACCTACAGTTCCTGACCCCAATTTGGGATATCCTTTAACCCTCTCTATATCGTCTTTTGTTACTACGTTCACGGTCTCACCATCCTTCTCTAGAACCACAAATCCTTTCTGCTTATCTTCCAAAACCGCCTCGATCTTGTCAAGATCGATATCCCACTGAACATAGTAATCTTTGCTCTCACAGCTCCGCATGTAATCGTATATCTTCATCTCCTTTTGGTCATCTTTCAAACTCGACCATTCCGATTTTGGGACATAACCCAACAAATTCGGTGTCAATGTCCCTGCTTATTCAATCAACAAGAAAGTTTATTCAGTATTGAGTAGAACCTATTTCACAAACATTATCACTGCTCAGAGAAAAAAAAAGAAGAAGAAGAAGAAGAAGAAGAAGAAGAAGTATCTACCTTTAGATAATAGGACTAATAAAATGAATAATCATAGGCAAGCTAAAACATCTCATTAAGATAATCATAATCAGTGGGAAAGCTTTTGGCAAATATCAAATCCTAACCGGTGTTTTGATTCATTTCGGAAATGTTGAGAGAAAAAGAAAGAAAGTAGATAACTCCTCAGCTCTCAGTCTGAAATTGACGGTGAATTTACCTGTTTGCGAGACAAAAACGAAGGAAGAAGGACCGAAATCATCTACCGAACCAATCTGATGGTCCGGGCATTTGAAAACAGCGTCGGACGCAATCGGAACTCGGAGCGACTTGGCGTGGCGGATGACGGAAGCCTGGGTGGCGATGTCGCAGTTATAGTGGACGATTCCGATTCCTCCAAGTGCGGCCATAGCAGCAGCCATGTGGGACTCGGACACAGTGTCCATCGGCGAAGCGACGCACGGGATCGAGAGTGGGACGCGCTTGCTGAGGCGCGTGGATAGCGAGACGGCGTCCGTAGCGAAGTCGATGTAGTGAGGTAGAAATATCACATCGTCGTAGGTGTAAGAGTATCCCTGTGCAAACAACCTTTCCGCTGAAAATCCATCCTCGAATCCTGACATTTCCACTCCACTAATGGCGTCGCTGCCGAGAGAGAGAGAAATGAACAAAGAGGGAAAGCTAGGGTTTAGTGAGGAGTTGGTGAAAGTTTAGGAGCGAAAGATGACAAATCAAAAAGCAGGGTGGATAACAAAAACCGTAACCGAAAAATTTGAACCGAATCAAATTGGATTTTTTGTTTATAAACCGATTGATTTTTTTTTGTTTTTTCCTTTTTAAATCTAAAAACCAGAAATCGAATCAAAAGATTCAAAACCAATCGAGAGGTGACTCATAGCCAAGTGGTTCAGCCCTTGCGCTGTCCCTTTCACCGATGGGAGTTCGACTCCCCATCTCCATATGTGAGGCTATGGGCTACTGGACCGGTCCGTTGTGGCCCAGCAGACGATCAAATTAAGAAAGGATTTATCCGCAACAGGGATAATACCGTCCGTGCATCCATACACCAGCTGTCGGGAAAATATGCATCCGTAATTCCGTATTATAGGGAGGTTATCCACGCCAGGGATTGTCCTGTTCACGTATCCGAACACCACCTCTCGGCCATTGGCAAATTTTTTGGCATCTCATTTCCCTTGAGTGCCATCACTCACACTACTGCTACAACTTCCAGTGGCCTTTTGGTCAGATTCCTAAACTCTTCTTTTCTGATTTGCTTTGACGTAGAGAAATAGTCTTGGTCCGTCGCGAATTTCAGATACTGATTAGGATTTTCGTTTGAAAAGTTCAGGTTTTGTTTCCTGATCTTGAACTCTACGAAAAATAAATGGTGGATTCATCGTCATTACTGTACAATCAGCTCAAGGTTGAGTATATTCACAATGCTGAGTGCTATTTCTTTTATTTTCCTGGTGCTTTGAGTTGTTTTATCAAACGCATTGACTGTTTGTAGGTTGCCGAGTCGTTTTTCTTGTTGGCTGGTCCAAATGTGATCGATCCGAAGAACATGTTCTTCGAATGGCTAAAAGCATAAAAGATATTTCGACAAAGTATGTATAACCATCACGAATGAAGCTACTTTTCTCGTTTTTCTCTTGACATCTTGTGTGTGCAACTGTGGTGTAACTAATAAAAGAATTGAAAAAGGGAGAATTTTTTTTCAAAATGGATATGTATTGATCCACATATAGCATTTGGGTTATTGTGTAGACTTTTGTTCCTCTCATGACAGGAGCATTTTAGGTTATTGAGTTGGGTGGTTTCTTACACATGTTCGTGTTGATTGTGAATGCTGTAGGCTTGGGTTGCCTCTGGTTTTTAAGTCAAGTTTCGATAAAGTTAACAGAACTTCATCAAAGTCCTTCCGGGGTCCTGGCATGGCTGAGGGCCTGAAGGTAATTTTTCCCTGTTTACTTTTCATCAATCATTCCCTGTTCTTTGATGTGCACGCATGGATGATTCTCTATCCGGTGCTGTCAAAACAGTGCATTTCCACCTTCAAGAGTGTCGGTGTTAAAGGGATCTTATATTTATTAATTCTAAGGTTTATGATGCCACCAATTACATTACCGAGAAATAGTTTGATGTTGCTTCATTTTTTGTGTGTGTAATTTCTGCATAAGTATGCTACAGGTAGTCACATTTCTGATTCTCTTGACAGATTCTTGAGAAGGTGAAAGTAGCATATGATCTACCAATCGTAACTGACGTTCATGAATCTAGCCAGGTATATTGAATAAAAGTCACATCAAGAGAATCGAGATTCGACAAATCTTTGTTCCTTTCTGATGCTTAGTTTATTTTTATTAGTGTGAAGCGGTTGGCAAGGTTGCAGATATAATTCAGATACCAGCATTCTTATGTCGCCAGGCAAGATTCTAACATATGCTTTCTTCAGTCTCCTGTTTTTAGCTATCAAATTTCCATCTGCTGTGTGTATTTTCTCCAGGATTTATGGTTTTAACTATTAACTATATCTCCAGACAGATCTTCTGGTCGCGGCAGCCCAAACTGGGAAAATTATCAATATCAAGAAAGGACATTTTTGTGCTCCTTCTGTGAGTTATCTCTTTACTGACATGTTTTGATCTGGCCAAACGTTTTTTCCTGGTATATTATAGTGACTTACTTCATGTATATAATCCATTTTAAGGTCATGGGAAACTCGGCTGAGAAGATTAGACTTGCAGGGAATCCAAATGTGATGGTTTGTGAAAGAGGAACCATGTTTGGGTACAGTAAGTTAAAATCTCCTTTACAGATACAGGATCCCCAAACAGCGCTGTAGTGTGTTCTTTGTGTTAATAGAATTGGCCAATTTTATGCGAATACCTTGGGACTAAAATTGCCTAAAAGCCACACTAAATACCTCCTTTTTAACTCCCCGAGTGTCCTTACTATTTGATCTTGTTTCTCAGATGATTTAATAGTAGATCCTCGAAATTTGGAATGGATGAGAGAAGCTAATTGTCCCGTTGTAAGTAAATCTCGCTTTTTTTTCTTTCTCTAGTTAGTTGTTAAAGGAGTTTTTCTCTTGGTTTCAGCTTTATAATTTGTTGTTTTGCAGGTTGCTGATATAACTCACTCATTACAACAACCTGCAGGCAAGAAGGTATGAGCGATGCTCTGAGAAATTTATCGATTGCTTAGTGGTTGAGAACGGTTTCTCCTTGTGTTAAACCTAAATCTCAAATGATCTTAAGTCTTAACACAATTATACTCTCTTTATATAGTTGGATGGTGGGGGTGTTGCTAGTGGAGGCCTTCGCGAATTAATACCATGCATAGCAAGAACCGCCGTAGCTGTTGGTGTTGATGGAATTTTCATGGAGGTATCAATAATTCTTTGAAGTGCATGGCATTTTCGATTCTTTGATCCAATTTGGTTATGAAACTGGGGTCATTTTCCTGTGATTAGGTGCATGACGATCCTTTAAGTGCACCAGTAGATGGTCCAACACAATGGGTAAGTTCTAAAAGGCGATGTAAATTCACTTTTTTTTTTGGACCATGTATCTTTTCCATTCTTGATAATCTTTTGCTTACTTTTTCCCCGTTTTCAAAGCCTCTGCGTCATCTAGAAGAACTGCTCGAAGAGCTCATAGCAATCGCGGTAAGCCATTTATATCATCCCATAAAGATTGCAATGTGTTTCCATTTATTGTAACTTCGACTCTTATGACATCTTTGCAGAATGTCACAAAGGGGAAGCAGCGGTTCCAAATCGATCTCACGCCTTATCATGATTAGAATCAAATGGTGTATTACCCAGGCAAGTGACTGATAGATAAATCAAGATAAAAATGATGAACTCTCTTCTTCTTCTTCTCATCATTTGCAGATTTTATGCGAATTGCAAGTATTTGACTCAGATTTTGTCTGAATTTTGCAGGTCTCTGACGTCATTTTGGGTGCAACTACACCTTCTTGATAATACTTCAATCTTGTCGGAGCAATACGTATTATTTGTTTGTCGGCAGTCGGCAAAAATCATCTCCTCACAGCGACTAATGTATCTGTTGCCCGATATTAACTGTCTTAAGAAATAAAATTACTTTTTTAGAAATAAAATTACTTTTTAATCAGAAAGTAAATCATATATTTGTTTGTGAATTTTATGATGAGTTTTTTGCACTCATAGACACTTTTATACAAATTTATTGTCTCTATAGACACTTTCTGTTCTAAAAGCACTTATTGTCTCTAGTTACTTTTTCTTACCTTTCACATATTTATTTTACCTCTTCAAAATTTTTCTCTTCTCTCTCATCTCTACTCGTTTCTGTAAACTTGGAAAGAAATAAAAAATTGATATCTTCTTTCAATTTTAGAAAAGCAAACCTAATATTTCTCAACCTCGATCCAGAAAATGACAGGTGATGGATGAGAAGGTTTGGCTCCAAATGTATATTTTATTGAATTTGACTTGTGGTAAAGATGAGATTGTTGAAGAGCTTAGGAATTTTTTGCTCATATGAGTTTTAGTTTGGGTAAAGATGAAGCACTTCAGGGAATTCACCGTGTAATGAAACCAGCTCTACAAAGATGGAAGATCAAAAGTCGCCTTCAAAGTGTTCGACGAAATGTGCGAGAGACATTAAATTCATCCATGATATCTTGTCCACGATTTCATGTCCACCAAAACTTTAAATTTATTTATAATATCTTGTCCACTCGAAACTGTCTACTATCTCATGTCCATTAGATAAATCTAAGGTTTATTTTTGTCGATTTATAGTTCTTTGTTTGCTCAATTAACTAGTAAACCCAACACCAATTTAGATCGATTCAGAATTTTAAGAAACTTAAAGATGATCCAACCAAAAAAAATTATACATAAAATTCGCACACTAAAAGGTTTTCAATTAAGTGAAACATGTTATGACCATATTATATTTTGTCCATATGGATAACAAAATTTTAAAAATGTCTCTTTTGTATATTTGAGCTTCGTGTACATATGTGTCCATAATTTGTTGTCCATTTGGACGAATATATGATGGATCTCATATTCTAGTTTTTTTCATGTACACATGGTTTGATTTACATATAACTAAACTATACTAATATGGATATCAAAATACAGAGAAATAAAAATTATAATCTAAAATACCAAAAATTTGTTTTTTATGTTACTCCAAAGTGTGTAAATAAAAAAACAAAATATGTAAACTTTTAAGAAAAGAAAACAAAAAAAATTACAAGCTCATACCTCTCTCCTCCCATTTTCTCCTGTTTTTAGTGTTTTAATCTGGACCACACGATCTCTTTTACTTTTTAGAAATGGATGGTTATGAATTCATGAGACATAACTAGAACTTTTTGCCCAATCACTTAAACCAAACCAGACTTGTTTCGTTGGAGGACACAATCGACTGAATTTTTTTGAAAAAAAAAACAAAATGCCTTTGGAGTAAAAAGTGTCTATATAGCAATTTTATGTTACAAAAGTGTCTAAACATGCAAAACACTCTTTTATGATATACTATATACATTAACTTTATATAATGCATGGATGCTTTCTCTGAAGTTTTTTTACTTCGAATATATTTTGTTGCACATCCACAATAAAAAAAAAAGAATTGCAAATCATAATGTTTTTTCGAACAAAAATTGGTGGGCTTGATTTGTCCTAGGTTGGATTTAATTGGGCTTGGTTAAACAAGTTTGGCCCAAACAAGAACAGTAAGTGAGTATAAACTCAAGGGACCATAATCGTAAATTTTAATAAGCTCAATTTCAAATTCTTAAAACAAGCGGCGTCACCGGTATTGCCTATCGGAAATTTGCAACGGTAAAAGTCTCTCTCACTGAGTCTCTGGGAAGAAAAAAGCGGAAGATCTGGAGATTGAAGGAAAATGGCGTTCGCGAAGGTAAATTTTTGGTGAAATCCTAATTTCTTCAACATTTTGTTTGAACAACGAGTTAGTGTTGTTACGCTCATCGCAGATGAGTTTAAGATCGAGGGCTTGTTCCTGTTTTCGTACGATTACCATTGAGCAAACCTTCGCTGTCGTTATTTGTAAACGGGATTAGGATTTGGAATCTTTAATTTATCTCTTATAGAAGTGATTAGGGTTTTTGCCTTTTCGGCTTCTTTTATCATCTTGGTAAAGGTACGGAAGCTGCAAGATTAGATTCTGTGATTTTCCTGGCTTACTACTCTCAGATTTAGTTATTTGGTCAACATGGTCTTAAAATCACAGATGATAAATAAAGCATTAGTTCACTTACTATGGATTTTATGTAGGCACCACGACTAAGTAGAGATGATCTCCTTGGAAATCGAGGTAAGGGGACTATTTAACCTTTGTTTTTTTAGTGAATCATATTCAGTCTCAAAATAATGGTTCAGTTCTGAAAATATCTACTTCTGAAACAGCGGGGACCAGGAGTTTCAAAGTCTTCTCCGATAATCAGAAGACTGATCCAGCCTGTACAGTGTAAGTCTTGCATTCGTCTTGCAGTATTTTGTCGTTTGTTAACCTGCTGTTTCTACAACACAGAAGACTTGTGTTCCTTTGAGGTTTTTGGTGTTGTTTTACAATTTTGCTGTCTCTTACATCCATTAAATGATTAATTTACTGGCGTGTATATGGTTTGATTATTAAGGAATTAATCTTCTGCTTTTACATTGTTTAGGAGAAAATCTGTGACAATTAGCGGTGGAGCAACTTTAAACACAAACAATATGAAGGTTTCTCCCTTTCCCTCTTTCCAACTTCATTGAATTGTTGGATCTTATGCAGTTATTCAACAATGAAATGCGTTTTTCCTTTCATTGAAAAGAAGGTAAATTCAAGAATCACAGGCAAGGGAAAAAGCAGTAATGAAAATTCTGGTAATCTTCTAGCGGAGAGTTTTCTTACATTTCCGGGATGTAGTTTTGAAAGTTAACTCATAATCGTGTCTTCTTTCCAGAGGAATATACTAAAGTCACAAGAAAAGCATTGGTTGATTTAAGTAATCTTGGTGGGAACACTTTAAGGCCAACGCTTTGTGGCAGCAGTACGATGTAAGTTTTCTTAACTTTAAGGGTTTATTTTTGTGCTTTCTCCCATGGATAAGAGTGATAAATTGCCCGCTGTCTTCTTAATCAAAATGATTTTATGTTTAGGAAGCATATCTTTTAGTTAGTTTTGATTGTACTGATTTTGTTCTGTTCTAAAACTATTCTATTGAATGTGCAACATGCAGGAAATGGAAGGGTGTAAAATGTTCAAATTTGCAAAGGTATGCAGTAATTGTTAGCTGCTGCTATAGCCGTTACATACTTGTAGTTAGCCATATTTTTCTAAAAGATGGAAGCCTTTGTTCTGATGTCCTTTTTGTCAGTGAATTGTCCTCTTTCATTTTCTTTCATTTTCTTTAATCCATTGCTTTTTCATAAATGTGGTATGGTGCCTTAACCACTGTTCATGTTGCTCTTGAGATCAGTCGATAAGCTTTTGCAGAAAGATTCTGCACAGTTCCATGCATAAACTATCTGATTTTTGACAATGAGTTGATGATGCTGCGCTAATTGACCTTTCCATGTGTAGGATTTCAGTTGGTTCTGTCAGAGCTCATGATATTTCATTGAAAAAATCTATCAAGGTACAACAATCGTATTGGCAAATTATATATAGGGAGTGTACTTTCAAATTACTATGACTAGATGCTGGTGGAAGTTATAAGATTAGTCAGAATATCGCAATTAATTTGCATAAAAGTTAAAGCAAATATCATAAACGTTGTGTCTTAAAGCATGAGTTTCATAAATCAAACTACCTGAACTTTAGTTCCTTCATCTTTCTTGCAAGCCTTGATTCTAGTTTTTCTTCTGATATAGGAGCCTGAGAGTAAAAGAACAACCGAAGTTGGAAACAGTCGCATTCATAAGACAGGTCACTTCCTAAATGTTATGTTTGTTTTCTTGTCTATAGCTTGAGTTGGTATTTACCATTTATCTAAACTTCGGACGATTTAATTCATGATTTAGGTCAGAAATTCATCAAAAACAAAACTCTGAGCCTTGGATCAACTATTGGTGGAACAAGGTAACTTAATGCTAATCTTGTGTCTAGTAGAATATCCCCTTCTAGTCTAGTTTGTAGAATTTTCCGGAGAAGAAGAAAATAAATATTTTGTTTATGCCCTACATTACCTATCGATATGTCGAAGCCCTCATCAAGTTGACCTCTTGTTCATTAAGCATAGCGAACACTTTCTTATCTTGCCAGATGTTGTCTTTATTATCTGCTGAGAATAATCTTTTGTTCTTGCAGAAAATCGTTACCAGCTGTAAAGAGAACAAGCCTCACAGACAAGAACACAAAGAAGGTTCTTATCAATAATATACTTTTGACATTGTTTTTGTCTTAAAATTAGCTAGTTTGTACAGCAGTTCGTGAGGCTAATCATTTATGATATTTTACTTAATTGGATATGACTCTACTCACCGTCCTTGATTCTGATTCTTTTTTTTTTTGTCCAGGACAATGTCTCAAGCTTAGATTCAAAACAATTGGGTCAAAACAATCCAGGTATCATGGGTTTCTTCTCTAAACTTCCGATGTGTGATGGAATTGTGTATGTTAAAGTTGTAACGTGATAAGTTCAGCATGTGATATGAGTGAGGTTGCATCGTTTCAGCCAGTCAAGGCAGCAACAAAGCTATCCCGCAGCTAAGCAGTGCCAGAAGCTATACTTGGAAAACTCGGACAAGTGTCGGTTCTATACCATCGTAAGTAAATATGCTTGTTTCTGATATCATCATCAAAGAAGCGAGGCTGTTGTTTCTCTCTTGCATATCACACAAGTCGACTTTCAACTATCAAATTGTGTCTACATTCACAGAAACCTTGTTTGCGTTTTCATTATCAATGTACTACTTTTTTTACATCTTCGAGAACCAGAAAATTGTTTTTCTTTTATAAATCGTTTGTGGGCAGCAGCCTGAGATATACGCTGCTAAGTTCATTTTTGCATGGTTAGGGAACGCAACAACCTGAGTAAGAATAACGTTCGTATCGCGAGGAAATCTATCAAGGTAATATACCTTAATTCCTTTCTTATCTTTGTATGCAAGTGGTTCCTTCTCATAAAAGCCAACACCATTTGAAGCTCTCTCAACAACATTTTTGCCTTGTCTATCATCATTGAACTGCTAAATCAGTTTTTTTTTTGTCTCTCATGTGCTCTTTTTTTTTTTAGCTTCACTATCATAATTTGTTTCTGATAATCTCATCTGCCAGTAGTCACAGTCGTATTGAGGTTATGTATTTAGTACATATGTGACAAGTTTTTTCTCTCACTCAAGATCCAGACAACTGTGAAGACCTCGCTGCAAAACCGTAGTTCTCTTAAGAAGCCCCCGGTTGGTAGAAGTAAATCAAGATCAATTTCCTCAATCCCTCCTCCTGAAGAAGCTGCTTCGGCACTGTCACTTCCGGAACAGGTTGAAACAGAAGGTTTCAAAGAAGATGCTCAAGGAGCGAGTTCATCTAATGAAAAAACAGACCCAACGACGAAAGTGTTGGATGTTACAGCGAAGCCAAAATCAAAACGTAGAAAGTCTTTCACATCCCTACTGGTGACTGGATCAAAGGTTCACATTTCTACTAGCTATTGTGTTCTTTGTGACTTCTTTTTCTCCAGTATTGCTAATTTGGTAAATTTACTTGCAGTTTGATGAGAAAAATGGTGAAACTGCACAACCAGAAAAGCTTCCTAACATTGATGATGAATCCAATCAGCTGGAAGTTGCAGAATACGTGGATGACATATATCAGTTCTATTGGACTTCTGAGGTAATCCACTTGTTTATACAGGCTCGCTTTCCCTTATATTCTTTTTTCCTTATAATTTTGAATATTGAATAAATTTCACACGATGAACTTGAGCTTTCCAGTAGCTTTAACTTGAAATGCTGCTGCAGGCATTAAATCCAGCTTTGGGATACTACTTGTCAACTCAGACAAAAGTTAGTCCAATTACGCGTGGAATTTTGATCAACTGGCTTATCGAAGTGAGTGCAGTTTTTCTTTCGCTTCATTTCATCTTATATTTTTATCACTTAAAATCTCATATCTCGCTATTGCCTATTTGTTTGCAGGTTCATTTCAAATTTGATCTAATGCATGAGACTCTCTACCTCACAATGAATTTATTGGACCGCTACCTCTCCCAAGTTCCAATACAGAAAAATGAGATGCAATTGATTGGTCTTACTGCACTGTTACTGGCATCTAAATACGAAGACTATTGGCATCCTAGGGTAAGTGACATTTATCCTGAAAGCTAAAACCTCTCCTCAACTCCATATGGCTTCAAACTTAAATTTACAGAATCTATTGTCTACGTCCATGTCAGATCAAAGACTTGATTAGCATCTCCGCGGAATCATACACCAGAGAACAAATCCTGGGAATGGTACAAGTTTATTCTCTATCCCATTTTGACATTATTAGTCGTTTGCATATTTCCCCTTGTTAATTATCTTCTTTTTTACATTTCAGGAGAGGATTATGCTTAAACAGTTAAAGTTCCGTTTGAATGAAGCCACTCCTTACGTTTTCATGCTGAGATTCCTAAAAGCTGCTCAATCAAACAAGAAGGTATGCGCGAAACTTGCATCTAATAAGCATGTAAAATCAAACATGTATGACTAGACAGAAATTTAATACTACTATTTTATCAGCTTGAACAACTCGCATTCTACCTGATTGAGCTGTGCTTGGTTGAGTACGAAGCTTTGAAGTTCAAGCCGTCCTTACTCTGCGCATCGGCCATCTATGTAGCCCGCTGCACTTTACATTTGACTCCAGTTTGGACCCCACTCCTAAACAACCATACCCACTACAATGTCTCCCAAATGAAGTAAGTATCTGACTCTTTAATATGACCATCTTGCAGATCACTTGACTGATAACTCATTTTTTACAATTGTTTTATCACAGGGATTGTTCTGACATGATCTTAAGGTTCCATAAAGCTGCTAAGACAGGAAAACTGAGAGTCACTTATGAGAAGTACATGAATCCAGATCGCAGTAACGTCGCAGTCTTGAAACCCTTGGATAAGCTTCCTTTCTAAGTCGAACTCTACAAAAGTCATGAGGTTCCTTCCCGGTCTAAAGGTATATATATATATATATATACACGTGTATGTTTACGTAGCTGGAAACTTGTTTTCTATTAGCTCTCTTTATTGAACTGATCTTGTTCATGCTTACTCGAAAATTGCAGGGAGATGCATTTACATGGACTCTAGCAAGCTATAAAGAAACTCAGGCTAATGATGATTCTTGATTAGGTGTGTTGGCTTTTCTGTGCGCTTAACAGCCGAGTAATATTACTGTTTCACATTATCATAAAGACAAAACTACAATGTATTGACAAAGTTGTATAAAGCTTCAGAACAACATTACACTTCTCTGTTTCCTCAGAAGCTTAAAGTCAACCAGATCTACTGATATATATATATATATATATATAACCTTCAAATGTAAAAACTATATACACCTGAGAAGTGTGTCCTTGAGTATGTGTATAGAAACTCTACTTCCACTATGAGCATATGACTAAACTGTTGGTCACAAGCATATCCTCTGTCTGGTCCAATGTCCGTCTCACCGCTTGATAGAACTCAATCCATGAAGATGAATACGAGTCAACAGGGCCGAAAAAGAACGTCGGATTGGGACTACTTGCAGGGGAAGCAGTCACCAAATCCAAAACCGAAGCTGCGGGTTTGAGCTGATGAGGGAAATTGAAGGCCAAGTTATCGACTTTATGCTCATAGATTTTGCCATTACGGTCGAGTTTATAGCGAGAAGTGCCTTGAAACTCTCCTTTAGCTTCCCATGGAACTCTAGGCACACCCTTGAGAGTCCACCTGATCAGAATCATGTTCTCTGATGGTTGCCATACCCTGAAGATCTCAAGTGAGATATCTCTGAACAATATCCTCCCATGAAATCTGAGTGCCCAGAAGATCAATTTGTAGTTCTCAATCCCAGTAAATGTGTTCATCGGATCCACAAATGTTACATCATCCCTGATAAACAAATAAAGATTCTGAATTTCTCCGAGAGACAGAGATCAAAGGAAGATTCTTTTTGTACACAGATGATAATTTCTCTGTAGATTGCATCGAAAGAATCTCTCTTTCATCCTTTATCATTCAAAAATCAGACTAGCCAGATGAGAAAATTTACCTGTAGATGTCGTAGTTGAGATCTCTAGTGAAGAGCAAAGGCAAATCTTCACGAAGCGTACGGACAGCGACACCGAGATTGATATAGAATTCATCTCTGTCGTGGTTATGCTTATCGTGCGGAGTGGGTCTTGTCTTAACCTGCGCATCTCGAAGAGGAGGAGACTGGACGCTAGAAAGAGAGAGTGTAGAGAGATTGTCTTCCTCAAATTCGTAGCCAATAGAAGAAGAAGACGACGACGACGGAGATAGAGATTTATTGAAAATGGGTTTAAGGTTTGGGGATTTTCCGGTTTGACGAAGGATTGAGGGAGATAGATTAGGAAGAAGAAAAGCCATGACTGCTGGATTTGAGAGCTCGTCTTTGTTTCTGCTTTACATTTTCATGGCGAAAATTCTGAGCCAGAGAATGTCTGGTGGAGAAGAGCAACGAAGCACGGAACTTTGTTGGAAGATAGATAACCGGCTTTTGAGTGGTTTTAATTTTAACTCATTATTTTATTTTTATTTATTTTTATCTTTATTTTGGAGTTTAGTGTTTACATTAAATAATTGTTTTGTTAACACTATACTGGGAATCTGGGATATTTGGTCTGGAGTTTATGAAAAAGGAGAAACGGTTTGAATGTCAATCAGCTTCGAATATCTTGCAAGTCTGACTGAAAAAAAAACGGCATGCAGTGCACTTTACGAAAAGACAGACTGCATGGTGTTCGTTCGAACTATAATGCGCATCCCATAAACAGAGACGGCACAACATTTCAAACGTCTCAACCAAACCACACACATTGCACTCGCATATTGGAGAAACAGCGTAAGACTACATTCATTCGATTTCCATACATACAAAACGATGCGAATACATAAACTAAAGAACTAATTCACTAGAAGTACTTAACTTACTTACCAGTTACCATCTCCTCCTGAATGTTTTTCTAAAAAGCTCGAAATCTAATTACACTTGTGTTCAGGACGATGAGTGAACTCAAAGTCTATGTGGACAAAAGCCCGTTCCACCTCAGCGAGCTGCTCGAGCTTCTCTTGAAGAGTCTCTCCGATGTTGTGCGCCTCTTGTAGCCTCATGTCCTCTGGCAAAACAATATCGACTTCCACAAAGTAGTGTGACCCAAAAGTGTAAGCCCTTACTGTGTCAATATGCCTGATTTGTTCGTGATGGTTCCATATCAAGAACGTCAGTTTTGCCAAGAAATCTGGCGGCGCAGAGCGTCCGATCAGCGAATGGACGTTCTCTAGTACGGTTCTTGCCCAGGTTCCTATGGTGTACAACGCAATCTGAAACCACAAAGAAAAAGAAAGAAAGGTTTATGTAATCCCACGAGACATTTCTCGATCATTTTAAAATTCCAGAGTTGCAGAATTTCATTCAATGAGTAGTTAAAAGGATTGAGTGAATACTTACAAGTATAGCACCGGAGGGATCAATCCACCAGTAAAATTTGACGGCCAAGACGGCCGTTACTAAACCGATTGAATTGGTGACGACATCAAAGAGATGATCCTGAGCGTAGGCCCTAACGATTTCGTTCTGAAATCCTCTGCAATAAATCATGAGTAGAAACTTCACGATGGTGACAGAGACCATGATCCCAATCATCCATTTCTCCTCTGTGCTATTCATATGAATACCATTCTGTAACAAAAAGTGAATTGGTTAAATGCATCAAATAACCGACGAAACATTGTGCTGTACCTTGGAGACTAATTGTGATGTACCTTGGAGACTAGTTGCCTTCCTGACTCTAGCAAAACTTGCAGTCCAAGAGTTGCCATCACGGAAGCAAACACAATGATGCCCTGTTAATATCAAGCGTTATAACTTCGGATCCATAAGGCTTGCAAAGGCAGAGAGACACAAGTTTTTTGACCATCTTGTTTGGCTTAAAGTATGTGTATTTCTTGCCAGACAAGTAAAACTGGTCATTCGTGAATCAGAACACAAAGCATTACTTGATAGACAGAACCAAACAAAGAGTTCATAGACCGAACATACCACAGGTTGCATCCGTCGTTTGCCTATTGGATAGTGAAAATGGTTTGGTTTTCTCATGGCATTAGCAGTAAACCACAGAATAAAACCAGACAAGAGATCCAAGAGAGAGTCCAAAGTTGAAGCAATCACAGCCATGGATCTACTCTCCATAGAGGCATAAACCTTTGCCACAAAAAGCACCAAATTTGCTGCATTCGAGATGTGAACTGCCAGTCTCTCGCTCTTTGCAAGTTTCTTCATTTCTTCCTGTTGAAACCAACAAAAGATTGAGGATGCTTAAAGGACAAAAGGACGAAATCTCAAAGAGAGAAAGAAAAGAAGAGCTAGACCTCGGTTGGAGCTCCAGATGCAAAACCAGTTTCGTGAATAGTCTCCATCTCATTGAAGCCCTCGAGGAGCCTCTCTTGCTTCTTGTAATATTCAGAGACTTTACGTTCCTTTCCTGCATTGAGAGACAACAGAGAGGAGGGTTAAACTCGAACCCTTTTCAAGATATAACAATTTGATAGTCTGACCTTGATGGGTTTAACAATTTCTCAGTCATTCTACAACGCGTTAAACTTCTGTAGAGAATCTGATTCAGCATCCACATAATTCTAAAACAAAGAATCTGGCATATACAAACTCGAAAAGAAAAAAAAAAGCTTAAGATTCCATCAAAAGCTTGATAACTTTGAATCAACAAAACAAAAAGTTTAATATTCCCTTGAATCAATCAACAGAAAGGGTTTCAACCAGAAAGTTATACACAATAAATATAGATTTTTTGCAGAAGACTAAATTATACTGCAAGCAATTTCGGTTAATTTCTGAATTTATTTTCCAAAGGAGGAACAACAATCCCTGACAGATGAGGGTGGCACTTGATAAACCAACAATTACACATTTGAATAGCCACCACTCTGTTTCATACACACGCGATTAAGTAATGCTTGTACACATCCACATGAAACGGATTGAGCGCAGATCACGAGAAGAAAACTGAAACATGAAGAAGAAAACTTACTGGGAGTAGGGAAATAGCGAGAAAAGCGAGTACGACCGTCGTGACGGCCGGTGGAGGACGGTGAAGAAGGGAGTCGAAAAGTGTCGAGGCTGAGACGCCAAGACGATGAAAGCGGCGGCGCATCGTCGTCGCTAGGTAAAAGCTCGACATTGTATTCGTCGGCCGTACGGACTATATGCTCCGTCGCCATTATCTGATCGGTTTCTCTATCTCTCTGGGCGTTCGAATTTCAAAAAGAAAATAAAAAACTGTGTTTTTGGGGAAGTTGTGATGAAAGAGAGAGAGAGAAACAAAAATTTGTTGCTTGTATGAAGGAAGAATATAGGAAGTTAAGTATACGAGTCGCACACTACTCTCTATTGTGACGAAAAGAAAACATAATATTTTATGTTAATGTCAAATACTAGGGGTGGGCAGACGGTAATTCGGAACGGAATTTTATGAGAACGGAATGGGATAGAAATTTCGAGAACAAAAAAAATGTCCCATTTATGTCCCATTTTAATTTCGGAACGGAACGAGAATGGGACGGGACATGACGGAACGGGAACGGAAATTCCCAAAAACTAAAAACGTAAAAAAGAAAATAATAAAAACCAACATAATTTATTCAATATAGTAATATCCAATAATCAAAATAATCAAAAACAATATCTAACAATATTAAATACTTAATCGACCAAACAACTAATTATTTTTAGCATTATTTCTAGTTCGAGAGTAATTGTTTTCTAAGTTCTAATAAAAAAACACAACAACAAACTGTAGTTAGTTAAGAATAGATATTTTAAAATTAACAAAAATATTAAAAGGTTAGTGTTTAAAGTCATGTAATATATAAAACTATAAATATTATATATAATTATAAAATAATATATATTAATATTTGTGTTTGGGACAAACGAGACTTCGGGAATTCATGTTCCCGTTCCTTTCCTGTTCGGGAATTAAACATTTATCCCATATGAAAATATATATTTATATGAGACGGAAATTTCGGAACAGATATGGGACGGGACGGGACGGAACGGAACGGAATGAGAATTGTGCCCATCCCTATCAAATACAAATATATTTTAGTGTTTAATTTCTAAACAACTTTTATATTACAGAAATAAAAAGAAAATTTCCTTCTTAATATATAAACAAAAACGCAGTAGTATTCCCCCTTAGTCAATACTCGTTAGACAGGTATTTACGATCCTACTCTAATTAGAAAATTTGGGTTGAATTGGTTAAAAGTTACGGTTACTGCCATAGTGACACACCTTATTCAATATAGTGATATCCCTTATTCAAGATAAAAATAGCTAATAGGTAGACGAAATATAGTTGTCTTTTGTTTTAAAAAATGTGCACATAATGGGAAATTTAAAAGTGAAAAGAATTCAAGAGAGTTATTCATATGTTGTTGAGTTGACGAAGTAGGTGGGTCATTGCCTCATTGGTGATGCAAAAGGCCTGGTCCAAAATAACCACAAGAAGGAGTCCCAGTTCTTTTACATTACACTTTCTTTCATCTAAAAGAAAATCAAAAGGTTTTTTAAACGGCCACGCAAAATCAACAGATATATCTTTTTTAGAAATTTTTTGGATTATGATAAACAGTGCCGTGCCTAGCGTTTTAGCGGCCTAAGGCGATATTTGATAATATAATTATTGTTTATATTAAAAAAATTACTATATATAATATGATTTTTTTTTGTGAATATAAGCGGTAAAAGTATATTCAGTATTTTTATGTAATATATATATATATATATTAGTTTTGATGAGGAAACATATATTTTATCAAATAACAAAGATTTAATATTAAAAAATTATATATAAGATTGTGTGAATATCTTCATCATTTATGTAATTTTAAATATATTAAATGTAACTCTAAAGTCATAAAATCATATAATAAATACAGAAAATACATCAAATGAGTTAAAGAAAAATATGGACAAAACAAAAATAGTTAAGAGAGAACAAAAATAGGATGATGAATGGTTTAAATTTTAAAATATAGAAGCCTAAAAGATAAACAAAAGGTAAAACAGATTATCCAAATAAAAAAGTTATAATAAATAGTAACACATTTTGTATAACCAATTGAGCTATGTAAAAAATAAAATTTGGGGCCCTCAAATTTAAATATGTGAGAGGGGCTCAAGGCAGCTGCCTTTTTTCTTATACCTTGAGCACGGCCCTGATGATAAAGAATGAATGATTAGTTAATTTGTTGAGATCAAAGTGGTTTCCCACGATTGCAAAAAGCTTTTGTCCCTTGTACCTTTGTTAACTCCAACTTTTCCTCTTTATGCCAACATTTTCTCCGAGTGGGTTTTCATGTAACACCGTGTCATTAACAAAAATCCTATAAATCTCTCGAGTATTATCAGATAATCATTATATTAAATGAGGTGTGAAAAACACTCAACATTCATCCTCAGCCGTAATTTAGGTTTTTGTCTCAAAATGAGGTGGCTAATTTAGGTTCTGTCCCTGGGACAAAAATGATCTTAACCATCAAATTTCTTATTTTTTAATCTCAGCCGTTCGTTAACCCCTTATTTTAAATACGATATGTGTCGTTGATTTCGATGCGAAGGATCTCAACCATCGATATGGCTTGGTGTTTTAAAAGACTAATATGCCATTAATGAAAATCTCATCTGAATCGTTGGTTTTTTTTCGTGATCATCTCGTCCATTCTCTACCATTTGGTTTCTTCTTTCAATCTATAGCGTCGATCTTAACTTTCTTTAATGATCTTGGCCGTTCATATTTTGCCTACTTTTTTTGAAACCCTAATCTCATTCCCTATAAATATATTCGCATAAGGTGTTTCTTCTCTATCATTCACATGTGAGTTTTTATTGTATCGAATAATAATTAGGTCTACATTTAGTGGATGTTTCTCTTTTTGTGAATGCTTTACGTTATGTTAATATAATGATTAGGTTAATCTCATTTTTTGTTTATTCTTTGTAGCTGCTCCGTCGAGGAAGGGTTCGAGATGCGAGTTGGATGCACGCGCGACGTCACCATGATCAGTGTGCTCCCGGCGATCACGTCGAGGGAGAGACTCGATCTGCTCGACGAAGATCGGAGAGTGACCGGGTTCAGCATCACCGGAGGTGAGCACAGGCTGAGGAAT
>OVAY01001321.1:0-31191 GCA_900406395.1 Kernera saxatilis | reverse complement strand
AGAAGCAAAAACAATAATTAAGACACATGAGAGAACACGAAAATCTAAAAAATAATTTATAAATATGCTGTCAATGCATTTTTAACAAAATTATCCTCACACACTACACACGATGACTTCAGATGTAGACATCAAACGAAGTCTACCTATATGGACTTTACACGAAGTCTACAAAAGAAGACTTCACTTGAGCCTTTGGGGGGCCTCTTCGGATTTTTTCAAATTGTCTTGGATTTTTCCACTTTTGCCTCGATCATTTTGGCTTAAAATGTTGGTTTTGTTGAAGACTCATGAAGCTCAGATCATTTGGAGCGAATTTGTTGGTGAAGCCTTCATTTGAGTCTTTATAAAACAAAATTTAAAAATATGTTGTAAATGCATTTTTAACAAAATTATCAATACAAACTACTCAGTAAGACTTCTGACTCAGACGTATACCAAAGTCTACTGAGAAGACTTCCACTGAAGTCTATAAAAATGAGCTAGAAGCCTAATCCAATAGGAAATTTGATTCTGCCTTAATTATAATAGATAACCATGTCAAACCCATAGAGAGACAAAAACAATAACAATAACTAAGAAACATGATAGAACAAGAAAATCTAAAAAATAATTAATGTATATGCTGTAAATAACTTATTATCAAAATTATCCTTACAGACTACCTTTTTAGACTTCTACACCAGTCTTTCACTAAAGTCTACGCGTCTGGACTTCACACGACGTCTACACGTATAGACTTTATAGGTAGACTTACACAGGAGACTTATTATTTAGTCTGAAATTTAGGTTAGTTCTGCAATTTCAAATTAACGAAGGCAGACTTCAAAAGAAGTCTGCAAGATTTTCAGACTTCGTTAGAAGTCCGCCTTTGTTAATTTGTAGGTTACTCGTGCAATTGACCAAAATTTTGATTTTCGCAAAGCAGACTTCTTTTGAAGTCTGAAATTTTAAAAAGTTAGTTTTGCAATTGACCAAAAGTTTGACTTTCAGAGTAGACTTCATATGACGTCTGCGTGAGCAAGCAGACTTCATGTGAAGTCTGTACGAATCCAGTAATGTGTCTATATAATTTCAGACTTCGTATGAAGTCTGCTCCAATATAGTATACTTCATATGAAGTCTGCGGTAGGTTAGTTTTACAATTGACTTTGTTTGAATTTTAAAGTAGACTTGATATGAAGTCTGCACCATCCAGCAGACTTGATATGAAGTCTGTACCATCCAGCAGACTTCAAATGAAGTCTGAATCATTTTTAGGTTATTTTTGTGTTTGACCATCAATTGGCAGAGTAGACTTCAGTTGAAGTTTGCGTGATGATGCAGACTTCATAAGAAGTCTGCTAATTAATTTAAAATTAAATGTTTTTCGGGTCAATGTTTTATGTTTTGGTCAAATGCAAAAGTGACATAAGTAGACTTCTAATGAAGTCTACCATAAAAGTCAACATTTTGGTCTAATACAAAATAATAACTTCGTTTTAACGCAGACTGCACGTGAAGTCTGAAAATATTTTCAGACTTCAAATGAAGTCTACGTAAAAAGTCAATATTTTGGTCAAATACAAAACTAACCTGCCATATTTGAGACTTCAAATGAAGTCTACTAGATTTTTTTTTTGTAAAGAAAAATGCGCATACTTCTTTGGAAGTCTGGGGACCCCGAGCATGAATATTGGTCAAATGTAAAAATAATCTATGCGTTGACCTACAAACTTCAAATGAAGTCTACTATGTGAGTAGACTACAAATGAAGTCTACTATCACGACTCAGACCTGCAAATCAACGAAAATCAAGTGAAAATTACCTTATTCGAGTATAACCAATATTAGGGAAGCCCAGCCTTTGTAGAAGAAAGAAGAACCGGAAATAGTAAGATCTAAGAATTTGTAAAATTTGAAAACTCAAATTAGAAAGTTTTTTGGATGAAAATGGAGAGGAAATGGAAGATTATGAGTTTATGAGTTCAAACATTGAGTATTTAGAGCTCAAAAATCGGTTGGGGAAGTATTTATATCTCAATTTTGGTAGTTAATGGTGGTTGAGAAAATTGCAAAAGATGGCATTTTCGTAAATAAGTGGTAACATGAGAGATTTGTTTGTCTTTTTGGTATTTCCAAAAAAAATAAAATAAATAAAAGATAATGGTATTTTCGTGAATAAGGAAAGATGAGATGAGTGTAATGGAGAGAAAATGACATTTGTTGGGGAGATGAAAAAATGGATTAGTTTTATGTTTGACTCACAATTTTGAGTCATTTTTGCAAGAACTCCTAATATTTATAGTATTAATGGTTTTTAAGACATTAAATATTTTATTTTTATAAAAAATACATTTTATATTAAAAAATCTACAAACATGTATTTATAAAGTTTGTAGTAACACATATGACAAATATATTTATTTTATAAGATAATAAAACTGGAAACAAATGATTTTTTTTTTGGGATTTGTCCATATATACCTTTTTATATACTTTTGTAAACTAATCTTTATAATAATTTTAATCCTATAATATCCTTAAGAGTTATGTGAACATTAAAAAAAAAAAATTTGAATTTACCAAAATTTGATAAAAATCTCTAATTCATGTGAAGTGTTTCAAATTAATTATAATAATACTAAAATTTTATCAAACTTTCTATTTCAGGTGAATTTTTTTTTAGGATTAATTTCAAAATCTTCAAATCTCAGGGAAAACGGCCAATTCTTGCCTCAATAGTGGAGCGCTGTCCCGATTCGCACCTACATTCATAATTTGTGCTAAAACATACTTCAATGCATAATAATTTTAAATTTCATACATGCACTTCATTAAAATGGCTAATTCATACTTTGACAGGGTCTCCGTTAGTCAACCGTTAGGCGATCTAATGTGGCTGACGAGTTAGATAAAAAAAAAGTCTTACAACGATGTTGTTTTAGATAGCGAAAAAAAAAAGAGACTTCATCGAGTCTTCTTCTTCACCTCATATCTGATGAAGAACGGGAATAACATTTATCGTTATTGCTCAAAGAGGACAACCCATATGTCTTCATCATCAAATCCCATATATTTTCTAGCTTTATGTGCATAAATTAAGGGGTTAATTTTGTAGATCTATCCTTTATATTGAAATATTCATCTTCGTTCCCATAGAGTTCTTGTTTCTGTTTATAAGATTTGTTTTGGATCTGAAATTGATACATGATGAGTGCAATTTATAGTATTCGTGGAGCTGAAAGGAAGAGAGGCATGCCGCGATTTTTTAGGTGTGGAGAGAAGCATCTATAATCAGAACTTCAAAAACAATGGATTATCCATGAAGATTGTTCCACTGTTGTCCAAATGGGTCTGAAAAGGTGAACATTAAAAATGCAGTAACTTGGATATTGTTGAAAGAACATGAAAATTAGTTATATGTATCGGTGTTGTAGGAGCAAAACCATTTATTCAAATGGATTGATGAATCTGTAGTAGAAGATATTGAAGATTTGAAAGAAATGGTTTGTGGGCTAAAAATGGAGCTTGAAGCATGGACTTGTGAAGCCATAGTTGGTAGATATGAGAAGAAGATAGAAGAAATGAAGGCCATCGTTGGTAGCTATGAGAAGGAGATAGAAGATTTCAAAGTTGTGGTCCATGGATGTGAGAAAGGGCTAAGGAGCTTGAAAAACGTGATTGTTGGTGGAATTGTCGTGATTGTCTCCTACTACTAGTTTATGACATATTTTGTGAGAGTGCTTTGATGTCTTGTTATGTCATGTGAGAGTACTTTGATGTCTTGTTATGTTTGTGTGAGTACTTTGATGTCTTGTTGTGTTTGTGAGAGTACTTTGATGTCTTCTTATGTTTGTGATTTCTACTGTTATTGAAGAATTTTCAGATTAGGTGTTTATGAAGAATTAGTGGACTTTGATTGTTACAGGAGTGTACTTGATGGTGAAATGAGAATTTTCAGATTACGTGAGAGTACTTTGATGGTCCAAACTGAAGATGAATTAGAGATATATTAAAGACATATTAGTTGAGTTTGTCACAAAAAGACATATTAGAATCTTAAAAACCCACAATTACAAGCTTCCTAACCTTCACCAAAAACGAACTCCAGCCATCGTCCACAAAAAACACCAAAACAAACCCCTACATTCGACCATAATGACAACAAAATTAACCTTCATAACCCTCTCCATCTGTCCATAGCTCACAAAAACCTGCAACAATTTCAAACCATTCACAAATCCATGACTAAAACACATGACTAAGATACACCAATAACTAATCCTGAATTTAGAAATTAACCTTAAGACTGAGTTGGTTGACTTGGTCCTTCTCCACCATTAAGTGCAATAAACTCGGATACATCATTTGATGTCTTCCCCTTTAGTTTCTTTTTAGGCCTATTAGAAACTCTTTTATTATCACACTTAGTTGAGTTATGTCCCACAATACCACATCGAAAACAATGAACAACCTTTGCGTGCCTTGTAATTTTTTTCCCTTTAGTTGGAGACTCGCAAATAGCTTTATTTCTTTTCTATGGGTTCTTTTTCCGACCCTTAGCTACCTCCCTCGGTAGTCCTACAAGCTCTGATTCACCAGATTTCCTCCAAAACTTAACACTATCAATCGAACTGATCGAATCACAATATTTTTTCTTCCAATTACTTGTCAAATAACACTCAAAAATATAGTTTTATGCTTTAAGCTTTCTATCCATGAAAACCGTCAACACATGACGACATGGAATCCTTGTCACATCCCACTTCCTATAGTTACATGTCCTTAAACCAATGTTTACCATATAAGAAGCACCTTTATCAGACACTTTAGATCCACGGATTCTCGTACACGATTTTTTTTCTTCCTGCTCCAAGGTAATTGCCTTCCCCACTTTAAGATTGTATTTGGTCTTATGTTTCAAGGTTTTCTTCTTCCTCATTTTTATCCGGACCATGGTTTGCCTCCTCATGTCTCCAACATTTACACCAAAGGCAAAGAGCATGTTTTTTCAAGTCCATTGTTATAGGACTCTGAGAAGTTGTTGAGTGCATCTTCACAGGTAGATGTAGTCCTGAAAAATGCACGACTACAGGTACTAGGATTCCTCATCATATACCAATTTTACACAATTTACTTACTCTAGAATTGCAATCTTGTAGTCTTTGATCCTTGCCAATTGTCCATCATACTCTTGCTCGATGAGATCCAATGCTCTCTTTATTGCCTTTCTACATATATCGTGAGCTAAAACTAAGTTGTAACGCTCTTGGATTCGGTCTTAAATTTCTCTTAGCATTAACTTAGGATCTTTCCTTATCTCGTCTAGGAACATATTAACAATAACCTCTTCTGTCAATAACTTGCAATACCCATTCTTTAGACAACTATGCTCCTCAATCAATGTTTTCAAAAGGACAATCGCCTTCTACTGCACACTTTCCCTCATACTTCTCACTTCCCCATCTGGTGTATTTAATATTCCATCCTCCTTGCAAAGCATTTTCCAACACCACTTCTTTGAACTCTTTTATACTCCCAAACACTTGCATTATTTTTAGCTCACCACTTCCTCTTCTCCATCTCTTATAATTTATGTCGATTTCTTCTTCCTCACAATATGATGTAGGAGGAGTATTATGATAATACTCCTCCTCATCAATAAACCCTGCCACAATTTCTTCAACACGTGCTACCTCTGGAATCACTTCGTCATTCGGTCCTATTCCCTCTTCCTTATTATGTCTTATTCCCTCTTCCTGATTTTGTCTTACCTCATTATGTTCTAAGTCTCCAGCTTCCTCCATCTGTCATGAGTTTCCAGCTGACTCATTCCATCTTGTTCCCTCACCCTAAGATTCATCGTCATGCTCCATATATATCTCAACCGCTTTAGTCCAACTTGCGGAATTAAACATACTCTGGAAACTAGTACCACCATCAGTCAAAAACTTAAGATCCTTTAAATCCTCAAACGACAGCTTATACCAAATCCTTTGACTCTACACCATTGAATAATGCTTGCGGAATTATTTAGAGAATATGTGTGTCTCCACCAACATACACTAGAATTCTATTTAGAGTTTGAAACTTGCCGTTATAATAGATACTGAAACCGATATCGATATCGTTATTGTTTTGCTGTAATAACCAACAAAAAAAAAGACATAAGCCTCTAATCAATCACAATGTTCATTGCGGCATTTTATTGAGCACCTAACATGCATTAAAATTACATACTAGCTATTCATATAAATCTTGAATAATCTCTGTTTCCACAAGCTTCCAAGAGATATATATCATGTAATCCTACCCTAAATTAACTAAACATTTACCCATAACCAACTATTCCCTTCGATTTCTCAAAAAAAAAAAAAAAATCTTAAAACTCACCTCATTCTTGCAAGTTTGAAGTGCTCCCAATATGCTTAACCTTCTTGATTAGAAGATGGAATTCGTCTCCTTTTCTACTTAATTAGCTGAAATCGTCTCTTTAGCTCATCACACTCTTTGAATTGTTGATATCCAAATTTTGCTCACTCTCTCGGACTCCCCTTCCTTTTAAAGAACACTAAGAACACAACAGTGTCGTAGTTTTGTGATTTTTTCAATAAAAAAAAACTAACCAAAATGAAATCACCTAACGATACTGTAACGGGTTGACTAACGGAGACCCGTCAAAGTATGAATTAGCCGTGTTAGTGAAGTGCAGGTATGAAATTTAAAAGTATTACTCCTTGAGGTATGTTTTAGCACAAATTACGAATGCAGATCATGACCGCACCCCACTGTGAGGCAGGAATTGGCCGTTCCCCCCCCCCCCAAATCTCACATCTTCTCCCTTGTTTGTTGCGTTAAGTCTCATTCTCTATCATCTATTTTCCGTCGATTTTTTCCTCCTCCTTTTTTCCGGCGCTCATCAAATATCATTGATAAAAAATGATTGCTCTTTGCATTTCTCTAAACTCGCCGGCGTCATGGATAAAAAATATCACCTGTAATTCGAATACTTCGTCCTTGTCTCTTTTTTCTATTTCTTAAAAAGAGTTGTTGTGGATTGATTAGTTGGTTATTGTGGACTGCTTCAAACATGTGATTCAAAGCATCATCTTGGTGAATTGAAATGCTAGAGTTTTAAGTATAAATGACACTTGAGTTTATTTAGTTTTTTCGTTCTTCAGTTTTTGATATGATTTGATTTGGTATTTTATTTCCCTCAGTGATCTGCGTCATTGTTTCATCTTAGAACATGGCTCTTGTCTCTCTTTTCTATTTCTTTATGCATCTGAATCTACTGTGGATTAACTTCTTGTTAACTGATTTTTTGCATAATATGATTCTTGTTTTCTCATTCTTTATAAAAAAATGAGAAGAGTACGATGGAGTGAGGAGAGATCTACTCTTTTCACATGTATTGGCAATAAATGAGAACTGTTTGGGATATTGAGCTCGCTTGATACACATTATCACTTGTAGGCAGTTGGTCATTGATAAAAAAGTGAGCTTTGGTTTGTGTTTGGAGGGAAGCCTCTTAGATTGTCATTGCAAGAATTTTACGCAGTCATAGGGATCAAGTATGAGGATGATGGTAATTGTGATTTAAGGAAATGGAAAGATGATTGTGGGGTTTGGAGTAAATTGCTGAAGATGAAAGGAAACATTAACTTAAAGATGCGAGTTTATGCCCTTCACCTAGTTCACTTCCTTGTTACCTATATCCAATGTTATTTTCTTTTTGTTTTCTTTTTATACTAAACCCCATGATGACAATATTAAATTCATTAGGTGTGGAGTCAACACTAGATCATTTGAAAACCGTAGAGATATGGGCGACTTTGGTAGATTGTGTTGGGAATGTCCTGAAATCATTTGTACTTCTCTAATTAAAGTTGTATTGTCGAGGTTTGACAATCGTATAATATTAGGTGATTATAATGTTTTGCTAGAAACCAATTATAATCTATAGATTTAAACAAGTCTACTACTAATATTATTCAATCCTATAGGGCCACACACCTAAGCAAACTAGATCAATAAAATATGATGGAGTTTCATGTTTAATAGTATATATATATATATATATATATATATATATATGTTATATTAATGTGTATATATGAACATGTGAGACACAAAACGGTTGTGTGATTATCATGTGTTAATGGGCTTGGCCCAATGCTTTAATTAAGTGGCTATGCCACATGAATTAGGTTAAGTGCTTGTCTTATATAAAGACATAATAAGACACTTAATCATATACACATCCTTGCAGCCGTTTGTGAACGTTTCAAGCAAGTGAATCCCTAAATACTAAAAGACGAATATTTCATCTAGAGATTTGATCTCGACGGTACTAGCATCCCGTTCTGATCTAGTTTGTGTGCGTGTGGATACCGGTAGAGGTACTGAAAGAGATAATATTTCTCGTGTCATGTCCCTTCTATTCAGCACTCAATATATAATACAAGATGTACAAATCAATTACAGGAAATTAGGGATGCGATATACACAAAAGGAAACTAAATATGTGACAGATGATTTCATATCTTATCACCCTCCCTCAGTTGTAGCGTGGGAATGGCACGCCTAAACTGGTTTTGAAGTCCTGGAACAGTGAGGAGGTGATGCTCTTTGTGAATATGTCAGCCAATTGGAGTGCTGAAGGGATGTGAAAAACCCGCACTTGGCCCATGGATATTCGTTCTCTGACAAAATGAATATCGATTTCGATGTGCTTGGTGCGTTGATGTTGTACCGGATTTGAGGAAAGATACACCGCACTGATGTTATCGCAGTAGACTACTGTTGCTTGAGCTAGAGGTGTGTGAAGCTCGAGGAGAAGATTTCGAAGCCAACATGTTTCGGCGACTGCGTTTTCTATGACTTTGTACTCTGCTTCTGCGCTTGAGCGAGATACCGTAGGCTGTCTCTTTGAGGACCAGGAAATCAAGTTGTCTCCCAAGAAGATTGCATAACCCGATGTGGAACGTCTTGTATCCGGACAGCCGGCCCAATCGGCATCAGAATATGCTGTGAGTTTCAGTGATTGCTTCTTTAGAAGTTGAAGACCTTGTTTTTTGGTTCCTTGAACATATCGCAGAATTCGTCTCAAGGCCTTAAGATGTGCTTCCTTGGGATTGTGCATATGAAGACAGACTTGTTGAACTGCGTATGATATGTCTGGTCTGGTGAAGGTGAGATATTGGAGGCCGCCTGCTAAGCTTCTATACTCGGTCGGATTGGTCACTGGCTCACCGGCAGATTCACTGAGTTTGGAGCTGAGATCAGCCGGTGTTGTACACGGTTTGCAATCTTCCATTCCTGCTCGTTTGATAAGCTCTTCTGCATATTTGGACCTGCATCATTGAAATGTGCTGCAATTCCGAGGAAGTACTGAAGCTTTCCCATATCAGTCATCTCAAATTCAGATTTAAGTGAGGCGATTATGGATTGCAAGAGATAGGCAAGGTCATTGTGACGACGATGTGAGGCTGTGACGACGTCATCTACGTATAACAAGAGATAGGCAAGGTCATTGTTCTTCTTGTAGACATAGAGAGATGCATTAGATTTGCTTTGAAGAAAACCACAACGGGTGATGAAGCTAGTAAATCTGGCGTTCCACGCACGAGGTGCCTGTTTAAGGCCGTATAATGACTTTTCTAGCTTGCAGACATGAGTAGGCTTGGAAGGATCAGCGAGACCTGGTGGCTGAAACATGTATATAGTTTCATCGAGATTACCGTGGAGAAACGCGTTCTTCACATCGAGCTGATGGATTGGCCAATCTCTAGCTACAGCAACATTAAGGACTGTTCATATTGTTGCTGGTTTGACCACTGGGCTGAAGGTCTCTGCAAAATCAACTCCTGGTTCCTGAGATTTGCCATTAGCAACAAGTCTTGCTTTGTATCGAGCTAGGGCGCCATCTGCTTTATACTTGTGTTTAAACAACCACATAGAACGAATAATGTTAACATTAGGTGGGCGTGGCACAAGACTCCAAGTTCTGTTCTTAATTAAGGCATTGTACTCTTCAAACACTGCTGGATTCCAATCTGGACTTTTAAGAGCATCTATGTGACTTTTTGGAAGAGGAGATTGTGTTTGGGAGAGAAGAGAGAAAATCTGTTTTTGCTTTCGAATCCCATGTTTTGACCGAGTGGCCATGGGATGAATGGGAATTGTGTCAGCGACAGATGGAATTATCGCAGGAGGAGGGGGAGCAGTCTCAGCAACTTCTGTGAAAGGGACATGAATGAGAGGAGGTGATTGGAGAATTTGACGGAATATAGGAGAGGGATCCGTGTTATCGAATAAGAAATTATAATCTGTTTCTTTCGGGTTCACGTTTGTGAAATACGGGAAAGTTGATTCATCAAAGGTGACGTGCCGAGAGATTATAATTTTCTTAGTTTTGAGATCGAAACAACGGTATCCAGAATGTTAAAGAGGATAACCAAGAAAAAGAGAAGGGACAGATCGAGGAGAGAGTTTGGTGAGATTATTATAGTTGACATTTGGATAGCAAAGGCAACCAAAGACACGAAGATGCGAGTAAGAGACAGGTTTTTGAAAGAGGATGGAAAATGGAGTTTTGTTATTAATAGCAGAGGAAGGCAAAATATTAAGAATATGAACAGCCGTATGCAAGGCTTCAACCCAGAAAGAAGGAGGGAGATTTGCTTGAAACAGAAGAGTTCAAATGGCATTGTTGAATGTTCGAATCATCCTTTCTGATTTTCCATTTTGTTGGGATGTATGGGGACAAGAAAAACGAACTGTTGTGCCTTGAGAAGCAAAAAAATCATGGAATTGAGAGTTGTTGTATTCACCCCCATTATCACATTGAAGAGATTTGATGGCTTTGTGGAATTGTGTTTTTACGTAATTTGCAAAATGCAAAAATTTTGAGAACACCTCACTTTTATGTCGTAGAGGATAAACCCATAAGAAATGAGAGTGATGGTCTAAAAATAAGACATAATAGCGAATTCCACTTAGACTCGGGAGAGGTGACGACCAAACATCAGAATGAACCAGATCGAAAGGGGCATCAACAGATTTGTTTGAAGCAACAAAAGGGAGTTTTATTTGCTTTCCAAGTTCACAAGCAGTACACGATGAATGAGTACTTTTATTACAAGGAAAAGCTGAAGCAGAAATTAAATGATTGAGAGTGTCGTTGCTTGGATGAGCGAGACGACGATGCCAAACAGAAGGAGAAGTGGTGATGAAAGCAGAGTGTTGCTGAGACGCATTATTAGGAGAAGGAAAAACAGGGTACAAGTCGCCGGTGCTGTCACTGCGGAGTATGATGCTCCGAGTTTGAAGGTCCTTCACAGAAAAACCGAAAGGGTCAAATTCTATTGAACAAGAGTTATCTTTAGTGAAGCGACGGACAGAGATAAGGTTTTTAATGATTGAAGGAGTGACGAGAACATTTGTGAGAGAAAGATGACGAGATTTAGAATGAAAGGAAACAGAGCCAGATGAAGTGATTGGAATGTGAGAACCATTTCCAACGATGACTGATTTTCCAATGCCAGAATTAAGAATGGATTTGAGAGTACCTGCGTTAGCCGTGAGATGCACTGTGGCACCGGTATCCATGTACCATTGGTTGTCAGCAGGGTCGGTAAGAGTCATAGTGTTGAAGGCTTGAGCAAAGTCCACCGTTGGTTGAAACTGTTGATTTGCGACTAGATTTGCTTGATTTTGAGCAAATGATGGTCTTTGACCCAAGATCCCAGTACTGTTGTATGATGGCTGCTGCATTTGATTCCAGTTATGGAGCTGCTGTTGTTGTTGCCAAGGTGGAAGAGAGCTTGGCCAGAACAGTTGAGTCCATTGCTGGAATGGATATCGAGGCTGGAACGAGTTCCTTCCGCGATAGCGAGTGTTGTTGTTTCTGCGATTTCCTCGATTATTGAAGCGTTGTTGATTAGAAGGATGAGGGGCAGACATGTTCACTTAATTTGGAGTTGAAACAGCAAGGACAATGTTGGAGGATGAGTTGTCATCATTGTTTGGATTTGGCTTGACTCCTTTTCTCAACCGGTTTTCTTCAAGCATCAGCATGGATCTGGCTTCGTCGAATGAGGGGAAGGGTTGACAATGCTTGATGACATTGATAATGTTGTCGTATTTGGCATTGAGTCCATTCAGCATGTAGGTGACGAGGGTCCTCTCCGATACAGGGGCATCAACATTAGCAAGGAGATCTGAAACAGATTTAAGCTCTTGACAGTAGTCATGCACAGACAGATCTCCAATCACCTTGTTACGAAGATCATTGTCTAATTGAATGGCACGGGCTTCTTTGTTATCACGAAAAAGGTTTTCGATGCGGGTCCAGATTTCGCGAGCCGTACCTCCGGTTTTGAAGACGCTGCGGAACAGATTTTTTGAGAGGGTTCCGTAGAGCCAGAGTTTGACAAGACCATCTTTCTTCTTCCAGGGTGTATCGTTCTCGTCAATGGGAGTGGATGAGCCATCAAGGTGACCTAGGACATCAAAAGTGAGGCAGTGAGTAAAAAACAGATCTCTCCAAGCATCATAGTTGTGATCGTCCATATCCAGAGTAAGGGGGATATGTGATTTGATGTTGGTGACGCCATAGGCGCGTTCAAGGGCTGCAGGGACATTTGCATTAGCCATTGAAACAGAAAAGAAAACAGAGAAAGAAGAAGAAGCGGAAGAACAAAAGGAAAACGAGGAGAGGAAGAAGAAGAAGAAGACAGGTTCAGATCTAAGAGGCGTCTGATACCATGAAAGAGATAATATTTCTCGTGTCCTGTCCCTTCTATTCAGCACTCAATATATAATACAAGATGTACAAATCAACTACAGGAAATTAGGGATGCGATATACACAAAAGGAAACTAAATATGTGACAGATGATTTCATATCTTATCATGTACGACACTTTTGGAGTGCTACAAAACCTCAAATCGTTTCCGTTCACCAATTCCGCTGCAGAATATCCAGGTATATTCAAAACTCTGTAGATCTATATTTATTTTAGTATTTACATGAAATCCTGGCAATTGAATTAGTAATTAATCTTTATAAGGCGTTATAAACCGATACAAATTACTTCAGATTGATCCTCTCACGAGTTTTTCATTTAGTAGTATCTACAGTTAATCTATGTTAGTATGCTAACTAGAATTTTAGTTCAACACGGCTAGTTCCAAAAAAAGATTCTCGTTTCTAGAGTAAATTTTTAGACTCAATAAAATGTTTTCATAGGACTTAAGAAAAAAACACACAGACAAAAACGTTAGTAAACGATATAATCCCCCCCCTCGACTTACTTCGCTCAGTCTCAGTGTGAAAGTAAATAAAATTAAGAGAGAAATAAATGACTCGACAGAATTGAGCTAAAATCAAAGAATATCATCACAATGCATAAACTTGTATATTATATAAATTGAGAAATAGAAAACATATCTTTGGGTTCTAAGTGACAGGAGAAATGTTGAATTTCTTGTGAAAATTTTCTCAAAATCAAGTTTAATAACAAAAGCTTCAAATTTGTAAATCAATTGTTTTTGGAATCAAAACTCTTTCAAAAAATAATCAAGCTGAAGTTTAGAGGATTTGCTTCAAAATTTTCTTGAAAATCTATTAAAAAGTCAATTTTGGTTTGTTGGATTTTGTTAAAATAGGTTAAAATTGGTTTGGGAACATTTGAAAAAAAGGAAAAAAATCTATTTACCTTAAGGGTTCGGTCATGGCGCACGATGGATTTGGATGAGGTGGATGGCACTGGTTGGTTGCTCCGAATCTCGACCTTGTTGGACCGAATGTTATGAAGTTTGATTCTCGGATTGCTGTTTGAGGAGAATCTCGACCATCTTGTGATTCGTCTTGAGCAACCAGCAAATGGGTCCGAATTTTTTTTTCTAAAACAAGTTTGGTCCCTAAATCTTGAAGTTAATGTGATGGTTCACCTTTGGTTTGGTCAGTATTTGAGAATGGACCAGTACGGCCATAAGAAGCTTGTGTAGATACAAATCAAACCGTGAAGAATTTTCTGTACCGTACTGAAAATTTTCCGACCAACATCAAATTTTAGGTTAATGGTGAAGTTTCAAAGCATTTGCTCAGGTGATTTAGGAGATTGACAACGATGGCCCTTCTGCGTGGTTGGATGGGCGATACGGGTAGTGCACTTAGCATTATGATAATTTGCTCATGAAACTTTTCATTTGGTTCAAGAAAAGTGAACTTTTGTCCATTGTCTTCATTCCCATGCCTAGGTTCCTTTTGTTCCATTTTTTGGTGTTTATCTCCTATGTATTGAATTGTCTTTGGGACGAGTGTTGCATGATAATACATTGGATCACTATTCGGTGAGAGCCTTACCCGAAAGTAAGGGACGGGTAGAAAGTCTTCTTCTGGTGAGAACTTTAGATGAAGGTAAAGGATGGATGGATGGGAAAGGGATGATTCGAGTCCATTTAGCCTTAGTGGTTATGGATCGGAAAAGATCAAACGCGCAAAGGCCTTGACAGAGAGTGGTGAAGTGTAAGTGTAGAGAGGAGAGAATGTTTGCATTTACATTTATGCATTACATGTCTCTTGTAAGCTTTTGTTGCGTGGGCTCGGAATAGTTGTACACATCCTGCATATTGATTGTATGAAATTGCTTGTTGTGTGTTAATATGTGGTTTGGTTGTGATGTTATGCATGCTAGGGGAGCCTAGACTCATTGGGAAAATTAGTTGCTCATGTAACTACTTGTTTTGAAGGTGACTAGTAGAAGGGAGACGATAGAGGGATGGACGTGACGTTAGGCTAGCTAGTGGTAGAGTTCATTGCCTTTGTAACATATTCGTTGATGATAAGTTATGTATGTTTTTGAAAGCCTAGATGCCTCCTCATTTCTTCACTGTTTTTGAACCAGAAAATGAACAAATCTTTCCTCTGTTTTTTTAGTTGGAGAGTCATCGCAAAGCTTGGTTCATGAGCTTCTATTCTTGTGTGCTACTGAACAGTCGATCGTGCAGTTGTATTTTAGGATATTGATTCCATCAAACCGTCACACTACAAAAATAAGAACTAAGGAAAGAAACGTCTCCCCTTCGCACAAACTGTTCTTCATTCATCAAACTTTGATATTGATAATTGTAAAAAATTTTAATGTTAGGATTCCCCATCGGAAGTTAAAATGTGACCTAAGTAAAATATTAGGGATATATAACAGATATGGGCCAATCCACTTATTGCCAATTGATTTTGAGTTAGAAGCCCATAAAACATAAATATGGTATGAGATCCTAGGTTTGTTGACCCAAGTACGGTGGCCCAAGTAGAGTTTATTGTTGGTCCTAAAATGAGATTCGGTTCGAGATGGGCCAAAAGAGATGTGTGTTAGGATCCCACATCGGAAGTTAAGATGTGACCTAAGTAATATATAAGGGATTTTGGTCAATCTACTTATTGCAAATTGATTTTGAGTCAGAAGCCCATAAAACTTAATATTTAATCATTTTAAATAGCAATTGTTCAATTTTTAAAATCATGGCAATCGTGAGTCTTAAACTGTAGAACCCACAATCCCGCATCTACAAACAATTGTTAACTTCTTATCCCTGGTTCAACACTTACCCATGTTTCCTGGTAATTTTCCTAGTTGCTTCTCTGCTACTTCACCACATCAAATAGTTTCCTTATTTGGTTATTTGCAATTATAAAAATTTAGGCGCTGATTAAATGCTTTGTGCCTGCCTAGGAGCTTATTAATCTTAGGCTTATCAATGTACCAATTAATCTCTCCTCTCTTTAATCTTTCCCTCTCACAATTTTTTTGATTGACAATTGGTTTTTACTCTTGGCTTCTTGCAATACCATGATGCAATTTTCAAAAGCTTTTGTTATTTGTAGAACCATTTGCAATCAATGAATCTTGTCTAGAATTTCAAAAGGTAGAACATATTTTTCTTTTTTTAGATTTCTCCCCGTTTACGGTTAGATTATACGCAAATCTAGTGATTCAATCCCAATGTTGCTTGAGTATTGTCGTTATTGAACCAATCACATGGTTGAAGACATTGTTTATTGCTGCACATTCTCTTCTAATAGATTGGTGTTTGAATAAATCCACACCTAATAAACCAAATTTGTATATGTGAAACCTCCCCCATGGATCAAAATGATGTCACGTGATATAGCGCATTTATGCCCAGTCCCACATAAACCCCCAACAACTTGCTTGACTTGCACTTCACATCACAAACTAACTTTTATTTGCAAAGGATAATAACGGGTGAGCACACCGGTTCACATGATCCCCTTACTACAACAACATGCACAATAACAAATTTACACAGCAAATGAAATAATCAAAACGAGAATACATCGGTTCAACAAACACATAACCTAGGTTACTTCTAAACCAAGCAATGTTATGCATCATGTAACATGACCCTCATGGTCATGGGCATACTTCCTCACTCCTAGCCATTCATGTAACATCCTCTCATTCCAATCATATCACATTGTCAAAAAACTTGGATATGATAGCCATACCTGTCGGTCTACCATTCTCATCTGACGCAGTCGAAAACCTCTAAGATTAGCAAGCGCTAATTCTAGATCAAAACTCAAATTCGCAAGCGACGAACTTGAAGGAAAAACTCTAGAATCCACCAGAAAAGAGAAAACTCTCTAATTTCAATTAAGAATTAGAATAATAAGTTGTGTCTGCTACAACCAAAAAGGTTGTTTAAATACTAAAACAAAACCCTAAACAAAAAAGGAAAAACGAAATAAACCAAAAAGGAAAAGTCTGATTTAAACCAAAATACGTAATAAACTACCTAAACGCTTCCTACATTAGTCTCCTCCACCTCTAAAGAACTCGTCTTCGAGTTCTCTTCTGGATAAAAAACCTCGTCTGCATGGTACTCATGAATGTCAGCCACATTAAAGGTATTGGAAATGTTCATGGACTCTGGGAGAGCTATAACATAAGCATTGTCATTGATCTTCCGTAACACCTTGAACGGACCATACTTGCGAGGTTGCAGCTTGTTGTACGTACCAACTGGAAATCTTTCTTTTCGGAGGAACACCATTACATCATCACCTTCTTTGAAAACTTTCATCCTCCTTCGTTTGTCAGCAGCAGCCTTATTCTTTTGCCCCGTAGCCTCTATCTTAGCCTTGACAACTTCCTTGACAGTTAAAATTTCTTCAGCCATAGACTTAGCTGATACACTGACTCCAGGAGCCTTAGGCAACTTAACCAGATCAACCACATGCTTAGGAAAAGAAGTATACACTAGAGAAAAAGGTGATCTCCCTGTCGCAGAATGCACAGCACTGTTGTAAGCAAATTCTACTTGTGGCAAAGCTAAATCCCACTGTTTTGGTTTATCCCCGCAAACACTTTGAATCATGTTTCCCAAGGTTCTGTTGGTTACTTCAGTTTGCCCATAAGTTTGTGGATGTGCTATAGAACTCCTATTTAAAGCTGTTCCAAACATTCTCCAAAGAGTGATCTAAAAATGACTGAGAAACTTGGTGTCCCTATCCGAAGTTATTGACTTAGGAACCCCATGAAGACGCATAACTTATTTGAAAAACAATTTAGCTATATTGGATGCATCAGCAGTCTTCTTGCATGCAATGAAGTGCGTCATTTTGGAGAATCTATCAACTACTACAAACACATAATCCATATCTCGTTGCGTTCGAGGCAATCCAAGTACAAAATCCATAGCCAAATCTTGCCAAATATCATCAGGAACAGGCAAAGGCATATTTAGACCAGTATTTTGAGATTGTCCTTTAGAAACTTGACAAATATAACACTTCTTGACAATACCACCAGCGTCTCTCCTCAGGTGTGGCCAATAATATCTCTCTTCCAGGCTAGCAATAGTCTTGTTTCTTCCCAAATGTCCGCTAAGACCACCACCATGCAAATCCCGTATTAGCTTTTCTCTCAACGACGAGCAAGGAATGCACAACCTATCTCCTTTAAATAGAAAGCCATCTCGAATATGGAAATCTGCACAAGGATGCTTCCCGTTGCACTTGGCCCATAACTCCTTGAATTCGGCATCACTTTCATACAACTCTTTCAAAAACTCAAAACCCACAACCTCTTGTGCTAAGGTAATCAATAATGATGCTCTTCTACTTAAAGCATCTGCCACCTTGTTAAGAACCCTTGATTTATGCTGAATAATAAAAATGAATTTCTGTAGAAAACTTATCCACCGAGCATGCATTTTGTTTATCACTTTCTGACTGTGGAGAAACTTCAAAGCTTGGTGATCAGTGAAGAGAATAAACTCTCTTTGAACCAAGTGATGCTCCCACTGCCTTAGGGCTCTAAATACTGCATAAAACTCTTGGTCATATGTGCTCAATTTCTGGCGAGCTTCACTCAATTTCTCACTGAAGAAAGCTACTGGTCTTTTCTCCTGAGAGAGGACAGCACCTATTCCGACTCCATTAGCATCGCATTCAACTTGGAACACTTTATCAAAATCAGGTAATGCAAGAACCGGTGCGGTGCTAAGCTTCTCTTTAATTAAGGCAAAACTCTTCTCTTGTTCAAGACCCCAATGGAACTTCCTTTTTTTCAAACACTCAGTAACAGGAGCAGTGATGGTACTGAAATCTCTTACGAACCTCCTATAAAAGGTAGCTAGACCATCAAAGCTGCGTACCTCAGTGACTGATTTAGGGGCACACCAATCCTTAATAGCACTCACTTTATCCTCATCAACTTGAATCCCTTCTTTACCAACATTAAAGCCTAGAAACAGCAACTTGTCGGTGTTGAAAGTACACTTTTTAAGATTAATGTATAGCTGGTTCTTCTGTAAAACTTGCAACACTTGCTTTATATGCTCTAAGTGTTCTTCCTTGGTTTTACTGTAAAATCAGAATATCATCGAAATAAACCACCACAAAAGAACCAGTGAAAGGACGAAGAACCTGGTTCATCAATCTCATGAAGGTACTAGGTGCGTTTGACAGTCCAAAAGGCATCACCAGCCACTCATACAATCCATCCTTACTTTTGAAAGATGTCTTCCATTCATCTCCAGGTCTGATTGAAATTTGATGATACCCACTGCAAAGGTCTATCTCCGAAAACACTTTAGAACCTGCTAACTCGTCAAGCATGTCTTCTAACCGGGGAATTGGGAATCGATATTTGATAGTTATCTTATTGATGGCTCTACTATCGACACACATTCGCCATAGGTTACCCTTCTCAGGAACAAGGAGGACTGATACGGCACATGGACTCATGCTCTCACGAATGAACCCTTTTCTCAATAGATCCTCAATCCGCTCCCTTAAGATCTCATTCTCCTTAGGGCTCATACGGTAGTGGGGAAGATTAGGTAAGCTAGATCCCGGAATAAGATCAATTTGATGTTGAATATCGCGCATAGGAGGTAATTCATTTGGTAGTTCATCTGCAATCAACTCTTTGAAATCTTTTAAAATCTCTTGCACCTCTTTTGGAATAGTTGTCTCCTCCTTTACAGCACTCATCAACCCTTTAATCACCACTGGACAGAAACACTCAGTTTCTTAAAAAGCTTCATCAAGATCCTTTTCACTTTGTGTCATAACCAAGAAGTTGGATTTCTTTCTCTATGAACTTTGATCAAAGTGTAAAACAGGAGCCATGGCAATCTTATGCCCACCCCATGTAAACAACATCACATTATCCCTCCCTCGATATGTGATATCATTATCATACTGCCAGGGGCGACCCAATAAGACATGACAAACATCCATATCCAGAACATCACAAAGTACCTCTTCTTTATAGTGCTTCCCAATGGAAATCGGAACTCTGCATGTCCGTTTTACCTGAACTTGTGAGCCCTTGCTTACCCAATCGAGGGCATATGGCTTCTCATGTGGTTCTGTGGGCAACTTCAATAATCAACAAGTTTTTTGAGAAACTAAGTATTCTGAGCTGCCATTATCCACGATCAAATTACACACTTTTTCATGAATGGAACAACGCGTTCTGAACAGATTCTTACGCTGTCATTCTTCCTTAGCTGATAACAAGATTATTTGAAGCACAATATTTAGCATCTAATGCGACTCTTCGTCAGCAAACTCAACTCCTTCATACTCATCTTTTTCTTCATGTTCCTCTCCTTCTTCCTCTAGTAAAGCAACAATTCTTCTACTCGGGTAAACATTCGATTTGTGACCTTGTCATCCGCAATGGAAACACTTGTCAATAGATGGCCTTGCATAAGTATTGCCTTGCTTTTGGACTGGAGCTTTACTTTGCCGAGTATTATTATTAGAGCCATTATTAGAACTACCAGCTCCTTTGAATCCGGGATTAGTATCCTTGGTTGCTGCATTCTTTTCTTTATCTCCAGTTGATTCGAAATTATTTTGAGGTGCATATCTTCTGAATGATGAAAATCCACGAGGAGACTTCTCAATTAGCTCGGCTTTCAAAGCTAGACTAGAAGCCTCTTGCACGGTCCATACAGTTTGCAAACCCATCTTCTCCTGTATAGAACCCTTTAAGCCACTGATGTACCTAGACACTTTCTGATTCTCTATCTCTCCTAGATCATTGCGTTCAGAGAAAAGAATGAATTCTGCTGTGTACTCAGTCACCGTCTTTTTTCCTTGAACATAGTCAATATACATCTTATAGAGAATCTGCTCATAGTCTTCAGGTAGAAACTGGTCCAGCATCAGTTGTTTCATTCGGCGCCAAGTTCTAACTGGCCCTTTTCTTTCTCTCTGCCTATGGATAACAAGTTTATCCCACCACACGGCAACAATCTTCTTCAGCCTGATAGCTACCATCTTAACTTGCTTATTTTCAGGAACATCCATGACATCAAAGAATCTGTCAACGTCAATCTGCCAATCCAAAAAGTCTTCCACTCCCATAGTTCCGAAGAACAGTGGAATGTTAGCCTTCACTCGATAGTTATGATTATTTTGTCGATTCCCTTGATCAAATATCTCTTCCTCCACGAGTTCTTCTTCATCAGAACTCGAATTTTCAGCAATCACAGCACGATTGTTTCCAGCTCTTGGAACCCTAATGGGTTCTTCTCCGCTATCTCCTTGTTGATTCTCGTTATTGTTGGCATTAACGTTAGCATTAACGTTTGCGTTAACGTTGGCGTTGTTCAGCTGAGTTGTTAAAGCCGTTATTTGATTGGTCAAAGCAGTTAGGTTCGTGGTAATAGCCTCCGTAAAACCCTGAAGATCTGCTCTGGTCAACGGTTGATCTCCCATGGCTGATCAAGCTTCGAAAAAGAGACAGGAGAAAACCTGGCTCTGATATCACCTGACACAGTCGGAAACCTCTAGGATTAGCAAGCGCTAATTCTAGATCAAAACTCAAATTCGCAAGCGACAAACTTGAACTTGAAGGGAAAACTCTGGAATCCACCAGAAAAGAGAAAATTCTCTGATTTCAATTAAGAATTATAATAATAAGTTGTGTCTGCTACAACCAAAAATGTTGTTTAAATACTAAAACAAAACCCTAAACCAAAAAGGAAAAACGAAAATAAACCAAAAAGGAAAAGTCTGATTTAAACCAAAATATATAATAAACTAACTAAACGCTTCCTACATCATCATCACACGCTGCCGGACTTTCCGTACAACCAGTTTTTGGGCCACCCTTCTCGCTGCGGCCTTCCCGTACAGTGTTGTCGGACTTCCCGTACAGTGCTGTCGGACTTCCCGTACAGCTGGTACCATTGTGTGGTCAAGACAAGCAATACGCACACCGGATTGATCAAGCCCGCCAACCAATATTATTCACATTACCATTCAGTGGATCAGACCCAAACAATGGCTGATCAACCTGATTAGGCCCACACACAATTCTAATACCATTCGATTGATCAAGTCACCTAGCGCTCTCGTTCCATTTACCATTTCTATTATCCTCATAGGTGCAATAATCAAACAACAATTATTTCCAAAGCCAGCATACAAGCTACTCTACATACTACCATACTCCACAGTGATCTTCATCTTAGCTTTTTAGAGATAACAACACTTGGACTAACTGCTCTTCATTTCTTTTCATGACTCACAGAAGCTAAAGCTGGAACACTACAATATATAACTAATAGGAGATTACTTGCAGAAGAAGAACGGTCATTACAAATAGACTTTCCATAAATGAAACCTTCCATTTATTGAAACTTTTCCAAAATATAAACTTTCCAGAAATAGAAAGTTTCGAAAAACATTTTATTTCCAAAAGAGGAAAGTTTTAAAAATTAGAAACTTATAAAAATAGAAACTTCTATTTTAGGAACTAGGATTAGTGTTTTCTAGTTGGGATTAGGGTTTCTAGATTAATGTTCTTTCTTTTAGAATATAGAGTTTTTGAAGTAGGGTTTTCTGGTTTTTGAAAATATTCACACGACTGAAATAAATTGTGATAACTTGTACCTCCAAATTAGAATCAAGAAGAAGTACTGGAAAGCTGACATCTAGGGTTTTCAATCATTTGGTGGATCGCCGCCTGGTTCTTTCTGATTCACCGAGAAAACTCTTCCGAAGATGGCTGTCCCGGAATTTGATATGCAAAAACCTGTTCCACTAAAATGCCTAAAACTTGCAATCCATAACTCCAATTAACAAATGGCTTTCAGAAGTAGCTAGATATGTGAGTCATAAACATCCTTACCATGGTGGGATCATATGGATATGATTTTCTCATCTGATCCTTCTGTGCACTAAAACGTATCGAATCTGTCCTCTAGGCGTCTCTGATGGCTTCTCCTTCGCGGTGGCTGATGGTGGCTGCTATGGTGGCCATTCTGAAACTTTGTGCCTCTGCTCGACTTGTGGCTACTTTATTTTCAGAGTGATAGTTGAGGGTTTTAAGTTTAGAACTTCCTCATGAAAAGGACATAATTACCCTTAATGAACTTTTTAGGTTTTCAGTCTTTAGGCTTTACGTCTCGTAACTATTGGCAACGAAAATGAGACTAATAATGCCTAAGATCCCCTTTGGATAGGCTTCATTACTCTATTTACCTTGTGGGCTTTCCTTAATCTGAAATAGGACCATCTTTTCTTTTGCAAGATAGGGTTTTTACGGGTGTAGGGTTTTGCACCTTGAAATTGGGGTATTACAATATCTACAATTTGTTTTCTGCATACAGTTGGAAAAAACATCCACGATAGATTCTTGGGTGCTTTAGAGGTATTTATGTTTGAAGAAATGGCTCCGAAAACAGTGGGGTTCAAGCTGATCGATCTAAACCACGAACCTTAGAGAATGTATTAGCATCATCAAAGGACACAACACCAATGAATCATTTTAAACACACCAAAATCTTCTTCTATGCTCTTAAAATCCCTTATGTAAAGAGTAAAAAGAATCGTTCTTGATTGAAACCAGCAGGGGGTCAGGCGGCAGCGGGCACGGGAGGAAAGGAGCTGGTTCCTCCTTCCATTTCCGTGAACTGACCTTCGAGAGGGCTATCACAGTCAGGTGCGAGAAATCTGATTAGTCTTGCTGGCATCTAGGTTACAAGAGAGTCGAAAGACCAGTCTCTTCAACAAGACAAGTAAGTTTTTCAAGAAAAGCCATTGTCTCGAGCGCTCGAACCTCCTCTTCAACTGAGTCCTTTCTAGGAGTTAAGGAATAACCATTGTTTGAGACAACTCTGCTTGAGCTGATCCCCAAGAAGTAGACCATCGTCTTCTTCTTTGCCTAAGTTGCGCCATCGAGGGCTGCTCGTGACATCACAATCCACGCTCTAGAGCTTAAAACTACTCAGCATAGGGAATTGGAAGAGGAAGTGAGAGGCTTTACGATGATTAGTGGAGGAAAATGTGACATTTAATTGGTTGCTTTTGTTTTTATTTTGCAAAATTAGCTGTTTCCTAATTTAAGGAATAAAAAGAACATCATTTTATTAACAACTAGATTAGGATCTAGATTAGGATCTGCATGATATGCTAATTTTTAATAATATTTTTATTTACATATAATTGAAAAAATATGTAAGTACCCGTTACAATATATTTATATTATAGATTAAGATATGATAATAAACGAGTTTTAATAATAATTATATTTATATATGATGAATAAATAAGTAAATACCCGTTGATGATAACCGGTTGAACTTGATCAATTTGCAAAGAATGCATACTATAATACGATGATAAATACGATTTTGATCTAATTGATTTATAGTTAAATAACTTTGATCGATTTTTTGAACCCTGAAACTCATTTTTTTTTTAATTTGATATCAATAAATAAGAGAATAAAAAGATGGAAACATACAATTGAATTTTAAAGACTGTACATCTTATTTATAACTATATATAAAGCATATTAGGAGAATAGTTTTCAGAACAAATTTTCATTTTTTTATCACTTTACTTTTGCTTTTATTTTTTACAAATTTGGTCATTTTATATTTTACATAAATATCATATTAGATAGTTAATTTTTCTATTATTTTATTTTTGATTTTTTTTTCTACTACTTTTTTATAATTTTCTTCTTTATTTCATGATATATTTCTTATTTATTTTACCAATTATATTAATACTATAGTATTTTACTTATTTCCTTCGCCAATTATGTTAATACTATACTTTTTTATTTTACATTTTTTTTTAAATTTTACTATTTAATTGTATTGATACATGTCACAATCTAAATTAACTATAACAAGTGTCGTGATATGGTTATTTAAAAATTTGTCTACGTGTCACGCTCACGTCGTGCGCATTCAACTTTTATATAATAAGATTATATGTGATAAATATACGGTTTTAAGCTTTAACTCGTTAATATTTTCACTAAATTCCATGTAATATCTTGTAATATAGGGTAGATACAATTCATTTTAATAGGCGGAAACTATTTATCGGATGGCCGCTGCAGTTTCGAAAATCTGAACAATGTGGTGTTACATCTTTTGTGTAATATTAAGAAAAATAGAAACAAAAACTAACAATAATGTGTTTTACTTTTTCTTTTTCCTTAACCTTTTGTATTTAATTAAATAACAAAAATTATAAGGTAGATATAATATATTTTGATAGGTCTGAAACTGTTATGGAAAGATCAGTAATTATATATAGGATAGTTGGAAGTACATTAAAAAATACAATCTCTCTTTTTCGTTAAAAGAAATTGATTGGCCAAGATATGATCTAGTCCAAAAATTAAGGTATCTAGAGTTTTTGGAGCCCTGTATTTTGATTTAAAGATCGAGATATCTGAATCATGTATTAATGGATCCAACTCCAGTTAGTTGCTTCTTGGATCCGTCGGATCCTGATCGGGATCAACATATTCCAAAATTCTAGAGTACTGATCAGTGTCTATCTTTCTTGATCGTGATTTAAAATAATAACATCTTCCAAAATTTCTGGTGCAACAACGTCGAAGTCGGATTCTTGGTAAAAACGTGTAAGCCATGGAGTGAATTTGACTCAACTCTACTCAATGTTCGCGGGTTGCTTACTTTCTTCAATTTTAAGTCGCATATGGGTTTTCCTAAGACAATAACACGGTCAAGATAGCTCCTGGAAGACAAAATGGAGAGTGTCTGATGTCCAAGTAAAAAAAAAGACAGTGTAAATGGCTGGATGGTCGAGTAAATGGAAGGAGGAAGAATAGATCTAGTTCTACGAGTAGTGAACAAGTTATCCGAGGCTCAATCTTGTGTTTGGTTGCCTTAATAGAGATTCAAATAAAGGAAAAGTGTTTCATGGTATGGAACTGGAACACTCGGGGAGGCATCTACTGTTAATTAATTGGACGAACTGACTTAAATCCAAAATTTATATCTGTTGATTTGTGTGTGCAAATTTATTCATCCATGTATGCATGGATGATCTTCTTTGCATGTATCTTGTATCCATCTACTATTTATTCTATATCCATGATTTGTATGTGGTTCACTAGAAGCAGGGATGAGGTATTTATAAGACCTTCTGCATTTAGAGTATGAGAAACGACTATTTGTGGTACGAACTATAATCAATGCCTAGGGTGAAGTCGTTGGTAGTTGAAAATATTTATGGTACGAGGGTTTAGATGCCATGATTCTTCATTTGGTTGGTTCTTGTAGATTCTCGTATTCTTCTTTCCTGGACGAACATAGTTAAGTTCCTTTATAGCTAGAATTTTGTCTGAGTATTTATTTTTTTATGCTTTCAACACCACGGGGCCGATCTCCAAAAGTTAGTATCATTGAAAGTTGTTCATATAGCGTGATGGGTAGTTAGGGGGGACCAAATTTGTTCGTTTTTCCTTCTTTTTATTTTATTTTGGAAATTGCTCAACATTTTTATTTTTCTTTGTCTACTCGATGGGATTTCTTCAAGAATTGTTTGATTCTCTCTTTCTGAACTTTTCTCTAAGAGATTGGCCTATTTTGAGGTAGTCTCAAGCTTGACACCCTCTACTAGATGAATCTCCTATGATTTCAACTCTTGAAGAGATCCAACTTCTTAGGGTTAGGGTTGTTGGAGTTCTTTATGAGAGACTCTTCAGGTGGTAGTTTATATTTTACTACATACTCGAAGAAATATTTCGTCAAACAATCCCGAACTCTTACCGTGGTGGATTTTGACATCCCTCATAGGGATGCTCCCATGTTTGTCGATGATACATGAGATGAATTCTGAGGAGTGGTTCGTTGTACCTTAGACATTCGTGAGGAGGTATACTGGTTATTTGTAGAATTTTTCTTAGGTTGACCTTTTCCTATGGAATGCATGTATTTGGCGAATGTATATATTTCGAAGAGATACAATCAAGTCTTCGGATCATTGTGCAATATCATAATCACGATTTGGTGTCTGAGCAAAAAACACAATTTGTTGAATGCCAATAGATGTTGATCTCTGACATAGCTAGCAGGCTGCATGTGGAGATTTTTGTGTGGCCCAAAATTGTTTAGAGGAGGCCTAGTTTACTTGGGATATGAAAACAATAAAGGCGGAGGTTACGTGGTTACAAACTGTAGACCATATGCGACCTCCTCTACACAAGGAATGATGAAATAGACCGGCTTTGTTTCATACATTAGTTCATTCAGGCTAGAGATATTTTGGTTAGGCTTCGTGGCTTTGCCACCAAGGATTGATTTTCTCTTATCTAAAGTGCACTATTGTGGGAGGGCAGCACACATGCTTTATGGATAGATTTTCTAGCAGGTAATGCCGCCTTAATGCTAGGGATTGACGCAAAGAATTAACAGTTTAGGCATGAGTAAGTCATTTGGCGCCATGATGTTCGTTAACTAGAGCAGTCGAGGTTGTCGGATGGCAATATCTTTTTGGATAAGTACTCGACAAGTAGACATAGTTTTGAGCCTAGACAAGAGGTGATCTAAGGCCCAATATAGTGTTTAATGGGATAAAAAAGAGGTTCCGGGAAGGAGAAGCGTTTCCCAGAATGAAGATGAAACTCTCTAGAAAGCGGGTATGGACGGATGAACTAGTTCAAACTATAAGCTTTTGTCGGTATATGTAGATTGATTCATCCATGCTTGCATGGATTATCCTCTTTCCATGCTTCCTACCCCAATCCATCATTTATCCCATCCATATATGGATCTCATTTGCTGGAAGCAATGAACAAGCATTAATAGAAAATATCTTACCCCAGTCTTAGGACCATTTAGTTAACCTAGACGTAAGTTTAAGCAGATCATCTACAATCTAGTTTGGCGGGTGCGAACTGACGTGATTGTTTTGTACAATAAATTGACCTTTTATTGATATGACTTTGACTGGAAGAGAATGCTCCGTATAGTTAAGGTAGAGAAGTTTCTTCGTACGGATATACTTAGTGTATTGTTAAAGAATCAGGGTCCATCGCATCTTAGTTGACTGGGGGATCAAAAGTTTTGTCGACCTTGTTGAAGACAATTCCGATGAAATATCATCCTCATTCCACAGTTGGATTGGAAATAAAAAAATTTACATGAGCTGTTACATACATCTATATACACATACATAAAAACTTATTTTGAGTATATATACTAAACTACGATTTTTTATAATCCTAATTATGGTTTTAAACTTTTATTTTATGATTTTTTTTTATATTTTATACAACTAATGTCGAGTATTTTATTAAATTCTTTTGTCATCACACAAAATTGCCGACCATCCAATTCTACCATCTATCTTAATATATAATAATAACTCATTTTTAAAATTATTTCAGCAACCAATTTACTTTTTTACTTTTTTCATCAGTACAATGCATCCGCAAGTGTAGATAATGTCATTTTCCATATTTTTAAAATAGAAAAGGCATACAATTTGTTTTTTTTAATTCTTTGTTTATAAATTTTTTTTAGTTGTCTAAATTTAATATTTTTAATTTTTCTATTTATTTACCATTATGTGTGCTACACGCGCTCATCTCTCTATATATGCTATTCTTCTTAGCTTATTGTATATCGATCTTGTCCTATAACCCTATTTCCCCTTTAATAAAACAAAATGCAATTCGAGAATCCAAATTTTGGATTCTATTGTCATTTGTGTGAGCAAATATTTGAAACTCAACAAGATTTGTTTTCACACTTCAATTTTTTTCATGTTGATGCTTTCTCTCAAGTAAGAAGACACAATTTCATGTTCGCCCGCACCTTTCCATCCTCTTCCGAAGCTATTACCTTTCAAAACAATTATCCTAATGATTTTCAAAATCAAGGAGGAAGATTTCAAAATGTGTTCCATCGTGCAACTATTGTGGCTGAGATGCCAATTTTTCAGTTGGTGTCCATAACCAATAACAATAACGCCAATTTCGTGGTTAACTATCCAGTGCAGCCGCAATTGGAGCAGCAGCTGCCTTGGTGCCAGCCTCAGATTCATTTCCAATCTCAGCTGTAACTGCAGTCGCAAACTTTGGAAGCCGAAATGTCACCGAATGATGAAATTCGCACTTTTCCACTTATTGAGAAGTTAGAATGAAAGTGGTCGAAGACTATCCCAGAAGACAACGGAGAATATCTTATAGATCTTCATGGTTTGCCATGCGTCTGCCGGTACTGTATCATTTCCATCCTCTAACATTTGTTTTGATAACAATAAGCTCACATATAAACACCACTACCTTTCTTCATTGACCACTCTTATTCCTTCTGGTGCTTGGATAATAGATACTGGAGCTACAAGACATGTTTTTTCAGACCTTACATTGTTCTCTGAAGTGCATTCGGTTGAAAATTTGACATTATCACTTCCTAATGGTGTTAGAGTTGCAATTTTACACATTGGCATAGTGCATCTCTCTCCTACTTTGACATTGCATGACATGTTGCATATTCCATCTTTCCATTTTAGTCTCATCAGTGTTAGTTCTCATGTTAAGTCAAGCATGTGCTCTGCTCACTTTTTCATGATTGTTGAATTATGTAGGAGCTTACTCGGGGATCGACGATTGGAAAGTGTAACATCTTTCACAATCTTTATGTGTTTACTACACGTGACTTGACTGAATCTGTGGACATCCTTTTTGCAACAAAATTACAGCATCTTTCATCCAAAATTTCTCTTTTAAAAGGTGTTTCTTCGCATTGTTCGATTTGTCCTCTAGCTAAACAGAAATGTCTTCCTTTTGTTTCTCATAATCATTTAGCTAGTAGTCCATTTGATCTTCTTCATCTTGATGTGTGGGGGCCTTTTGCCAATGAGACAGTTGAGGGTTTTAAATACTTTCGTACTACTGTAGATGATTCAACCCGTGTTACTTGGATATATCTTGTAAGGAATAAAAGTTCAGTTCGTACTGTTTTTCCTCCTTTTCTGAAAATGGTTGAAACTCAATATTCTGCAGTTATGAAAGCTATTCGAACTGATAATGCTCATGAACTTGAGTTTTCTGATCTCATTAAAGACAAATGCATGATTCATTACTATCCTTGTGTAGATACTCTCCAACATAACACGGTAGTTGAACGCAAGCATCGGCATTTGCTAAATGTGGCTAGAGCCTTATTTTTTCAATCTAATGTGCCTGTTTCTTTTTGGGATGATTGTGTTCAAACCGCAGTCTTTTTGATCAATCGAACTCCTTCGCCTTTGCTTGATAATCAATCTCCTTATGAAAAATTGTTAAAGAAAGAACAATAGTATTCTTCTCTTAGGGTATTTGGTTATCTTTGTTATGTGTCTACTTACCTTAAGTTTCGCACTAAGTTCTCTCCTCGAGCAAAACTGTATGTGTTCTTAGGTTATCCACTGGTTATAAAAGCAATAGGGTTCTTGATCTTGAAACAAATGTGATATCAATTTCTCGGAATGTTGTTTTTCATGAAACTGTGTTTTCTTTTAAAGATTTAAATCTTTATCCTCATGTTCCTGACTTGTTTCCATTCTCCATATTGCCTGTTTCTTTTCCTGATCATATGTCTGATTCTATTCTTCCTTATGCATGTATTGATCATGTCATTCCCCATTCACCAATTCATGCATCATTTGATCATGCTTCATCTTCATCTGATCATGCTTCATCTTCATCTGCACTCTCTAGCACCACACCTAAGATACCATGTACTGTCCCTGATTTGAACGGGTCTTCTTCTCTAAACAATGAAAGGCCTAGAGTCTAAGCCTGAGCAAAATACCCAAAACCGAAGAACCGAACCAAAACCGACCCGAAAAGAGGTACCGGATCAGAACCAAAACTGATAAAATACTCGAACGGATCCTAAACTCCATTATATCTTTCTGAGTATCATTGTTACCTCACTGAAAATACCACCTATGCATCTTCTTCTTCAGCCACCTATCCCATTTTTTCTTTTCTTTCTCATGATAATCTTTTCCCTTCATGCAAATCCTTTATTCTGGCTATCAGTTTTGATATAGAACCAAAGACTTTTGCGCATGCCATGAAATCTCCTCAATGGACACAAGGTATGAATGAGAAACTTGAATCTCTTGAACAGAATGAGACTTTCTCTATTCTGCCCTTACCTCCAGGAAAGAATGTTGTTGGTTTTAAGTGGGTTTTTAAACCGAAGCGCAATGCTGATGGTGCCATTGATCGTCACACAGCGAGGCTTGTTGCTCATGTTTTTACTCAGCAAGAGGGAGTGGATTATTTTGATACGTTCTCTCCTGTGGCTAAATGATGCGACTCAGGTTTTTTCTAAGACCACTGTTGCAAGTGCACAACAGCGAAGTAGTACAAAGGGTTAT
>OVAY01001320.1:0-31353 GCA_900406395.1 Kernera saxatilis | reverse complement strand
TATATATGTAATATGTCAACCTCAAATTTTGATTTATTTTTTATTACACACTCCGAGTTCAAAATTTTAATTTTTTTATAGATTAAATACTCTTTACTACATTTAATCATTGTTAGTAATTTATTTATTTTTCAGTTACATTTTCTTGATATTTAATACCTCTTAAATAAAATTGACTATAACAATTAATTGACTTAAATTTCTCCATAAAAGTTTATAAAAATGTAACTACTCTAATTTATTTACTTCATAATATAAATTCTCTCATATCTTATAGAGTTATTTTCTAAAATATTATTGGTTAAATTTTTTGACAAAATTTTTTTTTTAACATATATCATAACAATGCAAAAAATTTTACCTACAAATTGTTTCACAATTCACTATACAAATTTTAATTCCGCGTAACACGCGGACTCTCCCTAGTACACTTATATAATAGAGATATTTCCTAAACTAGATAGATACAAATATGAATTAAGATATTCACATAATATTTTTGATATCTTCTGATATCTTCTAGATTATTCTAGATCCTTCTATATAACTATATAGTTGTTTCACAATTCCGTTTTTAACTTTAGTCAGCTAATGATTTTTCCGTTATATTGATTCTGATGTTCCATGGTTCAACTATTATGCTATTCTTTCATTCATCTGACATATCAATCAAAGCCTATATAACTACAATGATATGCGTGCTAAGGGTAATCATTTTAATCAACTTTACTTAAGATCGAGGAAGGCTTTCGAGTTGGAACCGTTGCTTAGGGAACGAGGTATGATGTTGTTACAAGTGAAATCAAATCTACTTTGAACTCAACAGATGGTGAAGAAAACTTCTAATAAATCACGAAAAAAATTGGAATTCACAGTGGATTCAAAGGTATTTCTTAAGCTACAACTCAATCGACAAAAATTGCACGAAGAGTTTGTCAAAAACTAGCTGTTATTATAGGCCATTTAGGATAGTAGAGCGTGTTGGAGATACCGTCTATCCTTTAGAGCTCCCTCCGGAATCCAAAATTTGTACCGTGTTACTCAGTTGAAGCGTGTGCTTTAGACTTATCGTGAAGTGAACCCATTTCTATCTGCAATTTGCAATTTCATCGACGGAATAAGTCATTATGGAGCCAAAGGATGCTCTAAAAAAGGAATTCAATTGTATTTAGTAATGGTTTGTTTTCATTAAATGATTGGAGTCACGTGGGCCTTAAGTTGTTGTTGATTAAACTATTAGATTAGTACATGGGCCTATCGTTTGATAAAAGAATTGGATTAGCGCTTGGGCTCTAATTATGTTATGGTCTTTTAAGAGTCAGGTTGTTGTTATTTTCCATATCCATGTATTATTAATATATTATGATTATTATCTCGCCGCCTAAATCTTTGGATGTATGTAGACAAATATACACGTTCGTGGATATGTATGTATTAATTAGTTTTTCTATTTTATGTAATCTTGTGTCACCGTAATTCATAGTTATCTAAAAAGAAAACCAAGGTGAGTTTTCTGAGTTCTTAGCTTAAAATTTGATAGTGAATCATTTTTCTAGGATTATAAATCGATTAACCATTCATCAGTAAGCCGTGGAAGATAGTTGGTAATTTTCCAATGGATTTATTGTTGGAAATTTTTGTCGATTTGAGTGTTACATTACTTACGACCCTTAAACTTAAACGGCTAAATACACAAGGTCCAATATGGCCCAATAACTTGCAATGGTAGATATCCAAATATGCTTGGCTCGACGAGTTTATGGCTTGACGATTTTATGACTTATGCTCTTTGTATTTATACTTAAATGTCATCTTTTAAACTTTTCTTTTGTTTTCCTCATTTGCATCTAAGACAAATGTGTGAAATTTATGACTAAAATGCTGAAAACATTTAGGTTTAGATGAATTTACCTGAAAATACCATCGCCTATGTAAAATCAATTACAAACCGTAACGATCACATCTCATTTTAACCAGCTTCCTAAAAGCAATATTTTTTTTTATAACTCCTAAATGCAATGAAAAATAGGTTCCATGAGATATGGACGTAAAATACAATAATATAGTCAATTTCAAATATAATAAGAAAGATGTACATAGATGTCCCCAATGAATTCGACAAAGGCAATCAAAATAAAATATAAAAGAATTAACAATGAACCGGGACTTAATATTTCCAATTTCAGGTTGCGTATATGTGTATAGATTTGCAATTTCTGTCGTTATCACTCAGAGTTAAAAAAAAACTATTGACCGAAGATGAATAGGCTTCAATCATAACCAACCTTTTGTTGCTGGATTTATTTCTCTCATATTATCATAATAATATCTATTTGCTCACATATCTATTTTGCAATGTGTCATTTGATAATAACATGTACACATTGTTTTATTGCATTCGTTACAAATTAAACCTACAATTAATTTGTTTAACATCCAAAATTTTCGAATGATAGATGGACAAATTGTAAATAATTTAATTTATTTATTTTATGTGTTTTTATAATAAGATAGATTTTGTCTGTGTTTTTGGAAAATATCATGCTATTTTACCCAACAATACGTTAATCACATAATACACTATTTATTTGTATCATTCACACACAAAAACACACTTATTTACGGTTTTACCATTACGTCTTTTTAGTTAGTTTTGACTTCTCATATGGTTATCTAGCAAAGAAGCCCAAACAAATTATTACAAATTACAAATCAAGACAAATCTTTTGTTAGTATAATAAGGTTCAGTAAATAAGATAAATAAGATGCATGCAACTGATTACCGACTACTCGGCATGCCATATATATTTTCTCACAAGGAGACAAACGGATATATATATTAACCAATTAAATACCGGAATAGTCTTTATAAAAAAACAATATACACAAATGGTTAGTAGAAAATGAAATCACCAGTCTTGTAATAAGCGTTCGATTATCTAGATCGAAATTAGATACCGACCATCTTTCTTTTCTTTTGTCAAAATTTGAACAAAAGTTGGATTATTTTAATGAAATTTAGGGCAACAATGGCTTGTAGAAACTAACTGTTCTACCGCCTCTCGCTTTCAAACTCAAATCATAAGGCCAAAGTTTAAAAGGCGGCGGCTGCATATGTCACTATAAGCATATATATGCGATTAGTTCTAATTGTGATTGCAGATGGATAATATATTATAGTTGGGGTCAACGAAAAAAAAGATTAGTGAGTAGATTAAAGTTAGATGAAAGGGCACTCTCAAGCTGTTCCCACGCAATTTGTCTGCCTTTCAATCTCAACTTGATTAATCCCATCCCAATCTCATGCATTGGTTTCGTTAACTAAATACTAAATTAATTTCTCCAAAATCCAAAACTGATACAGTTAATCTTGATACATTTGATAAGCTTTTAACGGAGTGAAAAAGAAAGAAATTGTAACAATTCAGCTTAGACATCAAATTAATGCATGTTGTGCACAGATTATGAAAGATAGTTGTGTAGATAGGAAGAATATGAGATCAGCACGATACATCAAGATTGAGCTACGAACACCGATAGAAAAATATGTTGAATTAGTACTAGTCTTACATAATTACCAACAGCAATTGATAAAAACGCTTAAATCCACCAGCAATACTATGAAACGCTTAAACCAGAAGAAAAAAATGTCTAAACAGATCCAAGATATTAGAATGATTTTTTTTACTCATATTCATCTAGATTAATTAATACTATGGAAAGAATCTGCTCAATATAAAGAGGAAACCCAATCAAAAATAGCAATAACTAAAAAACTCTCAACAAGCACATGACATTGGGAAAATGTAAAAACAAGGTATTTTTAGGTATGAAAGAGTGAGAAAACCATTCTAATAATTGTTAAAACGAAAATGACCAGACAATAAGATAGTGAAGCTGGATGAGTAGCTTTAAACGTGCAAGCTAACATCTCGAGTGTATGCACCCCAAAAAAAAACCCCAAGTATATATCAACTCAGTGTGTTGTTGTCCCATGATATATCAGTCCGAGTAATGATGTCCCATAAAGTACCGATATCGAATGTATCAATCCAAAGTATTTACTAGCCATAAAATTACCAGCCTGAGATTACCGATATGTGTTTCAAAAGATCATTTCTTTAATCTTCTGTGCCTGCATCAAATTTTCATTATCTTTTTTTTTTTTTTGCTAAAGAATTTTCATTATCTTACTATCTTTTCAATGCTAAAATTCGGTTAATCGGGTTATATAGGAAACTCCAACCAAAGGATATGTCACCGAATTAATTAAGTTTAGAGAGACTATAGTCACCTGAATCATTATTTTATAACTAAGTTATCCACATATATATATATATTATATGTTTTAGATATTAAAAGGAAAAGGGAAACAAAAAAAAACTGCGAAGGCTCTATACATGCCTAGTGTAGTTTTCAGCTGACCTTACAAAGAAATGATTAATAATAAATTTTGTCGTAGGTTCATATGACGCTAATGTATTCATGTATAAGAATACTTTTCAAGTGGTTGATGAGTTTAGGTTAAAAAGAAACAATATATTTATAACTGCAGAAAGCTAGGATGGTCTGTGCCAAAATCAAATTTGATTATTAGAGATATTAATTAGCTAGAGTAATTAAATCTTGTTTGGTGTTACTTTTAGTAAGTAAGTACAATTTGGCTGAGTGTGCATAGAAGTTACTTACCATCTAGAACATGTTACATCAACTGGACAGTTCCATGCTTTAGAAGGCAAATCGGTTAATTAATACTTCATAGCCTGCGAACAAGAAAAAGCTAAAATTTAGCTGTGGAAAAAAAAAGACTGAACTTTTTCATATAATACTATATACTATATTTTAAGTTCAATATTTCGAAAATTTGATTAATTTTAGAGTGGTTATATTTTCAGTAAAAGGAATTTTGTAATATGCCAGAAATATTACAAACGATATTACAAACATTTACAAGTCGTTTCCTTTTTGAAAAGGAGAAAATTAGAGGATAACTTAGAAGGAGGTTAAGTTTATTCACTTATCATGCACGTAAAGGTTGTCCAAGAAGTAGCAGGCATTAAGCAATGTTTTTAAGAGTCTTCTATGGAGCTTTGGTTTTATGATCACGTTCTTGTGAAAACCCTAATTTTAACTTTACTTAATGCCGTTGACGTACGTCTTCAATTTCTCAGCCTCTCGTCGATCATGTGACCATGTTTTCTCTCAATGTTATTATCCCAAGCTTTCCTTAATTACTGCTTTTGTCTTCTCATGCGTTAAAAAAGTAAAAGATGGGATGTTATAGACGTTTCTCTTTCTCCTCGGTCAACAAATTAATGGTTTGTTTAGTAAGTAATCATCTAAGTTTAAGAGTTTAAACTTAAAATAATACATAATTTAGACATTATAACTTGATGCATTTATCCATTCAGATTTATTATAATGAATATGACCAGGACTGGTCTTCAAATTTTAGAAATATAAAGCAAACTTAAAAATAAAAAATAAAGTGGTCATCTATTTCTATCTCTAAAATGGACCAAATCTATTTTTCACTCGATAATACTAATTTTCCCAATATATTGCTTTGCTTTACAATTTTGAACACAAATGATATATTATCAATGGACCCATATGTTTGAGCTTATTATTTTTTATTTTTTTTCCTTTCGCTCGATTTTTTATGTAATATTAGAGTGGAAAACTCAAATCTAGATTCCTTTCAAGAAAATCAGAAAATCTGTACCCGTTACACCAAGCCTGTACATTTTTCTTTCATCTTTAACCTCATCCACTCAAGACCGCAATTTCGGGTTTGCTAAAAGGGTTATATATCTCAACCACAAAAAAAAGGCTGTAAATAAGTACATAAATTTGACTTTGACCCAAAAGAAGACCTCTGTACACTTGTACAAAAAGAGAAAAAGAGAACAGTATTATTAGCAAAGTAGCCAAATTATTTGAACTTTGATTCGATGGAATTTTATTAATTTTTATTTCTTTACACAAAAGTAACAAAAAAAGAGAGGGTAAATAGAGAAAATATATTAAAGAAAAGAGAGTAAAGGGAAATGATGAACAGAGAATGTTAGGATGGCTTAAATGTTACTCAAACATAAAATGAAGGCAGCACGCCTTCTCTCTTCACCTGTCTCACATTTTGTACAACTCTTCTCTCTTTTCTGTTTTCAGATATATCAATGGGACCAACACTTTACTTTATTATTCAAATTTTTAAAATTTAATAACCAATTGATGATACCAGACCATATAAGCTGTTTCCGGATTGTATCGTCATTATTTCATTTATATTTAAATGACCTTTTGCACCTTAATCATAGAGATGGCCACAACGTTAAGTTATGTATTTGGTTTCCTTCCTATTAATCCCATTTATTATTATGGTTCGTTACGCTAAATTTTCACAAATCCCCACTTTTACCTTTCTTCATGTTTACATATATTATGTACGCTTAATTAGCTAAAATTTAGGGTGGCTTTGAATTTCTGATGCAGCGAAATATTTATAATATTTATAAATATCTTTATTATTATCTTTTATTTATTTAATTATAATTATTATAGGATTTTAATAGTTTTAGGGTTTTGAGCGTTTATTATAAATAGTCTTCTTAGGCTTCTTGTATTATTGAGTTGTTATTGATATTGATATTTTATAAAGAGCTTTGTTAAGTACTGAGAAGAGTATTCTCGATCCTTGTTTTCGATAGATCTTTAGAGATCTCAACGAGTTCAAAAAAGCTTGGTTTATTCGGGGATTCCCAGACTAAACGAATAACATCGCGTTTATCCCTAGTTATCCGGTATTCTGAAGAATCAACGGATCTCTAGCCTATCCTAGAAGTTTCCGCTACGTCAATTGGTATCAGAGCTATTATTTTGGTTTCTCAATCAAGGTACGATTCTGGTTGTCATGGTGATTGGAAGCAGCTATCCTTTCGCGGACGAAAGTCCTTTTGTCGGGAGAGAAGACACAGAGATCTACAGAGAGATCTATGGTGATCCTATCTACGACGTATATGAAGACGATGTCTTCGTTATCGATTTTGTTTTCGAAGATGATTCTAATATGGTTCGTGCAGAATCCGGGCGAAATCAAAATTGTGCAAAACTCGGGTTTTATCCAGAAATCACAGAGAACTTGATCTGTGCAGACTTCATGGATGATCCGATCCGTGCAAAGTTCGGGTTTCTTTCACAAGGGGAGGAAGAGTTCTGTGCAAATTTTGGGTCAGAAATAGATCGTGCAAAATTCGGGCAGAATCAGAAGAAGAATATGAAGATAGATCTGCAATGAGCTCTTATGGTGAAAATCATGTTGAAGATTCGAGAGCGAATCTTTCTTGTCCGGTGGGACCTGATGCAGCGCGGATACAAGATTCGAGGACGAATCTTTCTTGGCCGGCGAGACCTGATGCAGCGAGATATTTAGAATATTTACAAATATCCTCATTATTATCTTTTATTTATTTAATTATAATTATTATAGGATTTTAATGGTTTTAGGGTTTTGAGCGTTTATTATAAATAGCCTTCTTAGGTCTCTTATATTATTGAGTTGTTATTGATATTGATATTTTATAAAGAGCTTTGTTAAGCATTGAGAATAATATTTTCGATCCTTGTTTTCGGTAGATCTTTAGAGATCTCAACGAGTTCAAGAAGGCTTGGTTTATTCGGGGATTCCCAGACTAAACGAATAACCTCGCGTTTATCCCTAGTTATCCGGTATTCTGAAGAATCAACGGATTTCTAGCCTATCCTAGAAGTTTCCGCTACGTCAATTTCCCATTTCTACGTTATGCCACCAATTATTCACACATGTTTATGCGTTCAACAATCCGCAATTCTTTGAATAATTACACATTAACAAAAATATAAAATTTTATTCCTCCTTTAACATAAACCAAAAAAAAAAAGATCGTTCCTCAAGTTAGTGTCGGGTAAAAATGTAAACAAAAAAAGGCAAGGAGGGTAGATGTACATCAATTATATACGTGGTGCATGTGCATGTTAATGTTAAGTGAAGTATACAATGCTCCGTACTTTGTTTTCTCTTTTATAATCAAGAAGTTCCGGAATTCTTTTTTTTTTAACAAAAAATAATATAATAATATTTTTAACAAAAAAAAGATTTGATAATGTTTATAGCGTATTCACAAATGGGAATCATATATTCTCAAATGTAACATTGAGGATTCGACTTCAATTTGGTAACACTATAACAACACTCCTGTAAATAATCGTTGGAACTAATCGCACTTGAATTAATGCATAGTATTTAATTGCTATACTTTAAAAAAAAAAAATTATAAATCAGCCAAGCTTTGCATTTTGGCAAATTCAAGAATCACGCTTCTGATATTCCTTCTGCGCGAAGATATTTCCTTTTTGCTTAACCCATATATACCCAAATAGTAATATAAAAAGAAGCTAATGCATGCGGTATATCGATTCTCTGGATTGTGTATATTAATTAATGCACACGATTAATATATATATATATATATATATATATACACACATACACTGACACAAACACATATATATGTATATAAAATATGTATATATTTAATAAATAAGGTGCATAGATTTGCACGTAGGTTACTGCATGTGTGGGATACTTCATCTTCCAGGAACAAATGTCTCACTCTTGCATTTCAAATAAAATAAAACTTTAGTTGTATGAAAATGCACTAACACTTGGAGACTACTTGATTGAACTATAAGTCTATAAGAATACTTATTTTGTAAAGATCTGTGGTTCCACCAACTCCTCATGTTTTAATCAATCTTACCTTCATCTCTACCGTACGTTACCCTCCCAATCCACTTCTTCTCCTACTAGACACGTTAAAAAGATTGATCCCACCTATTAACTTTGTTTTCATGCTTCAAATTGCATTTTATTTTATTACTACATGACCAGTGAACCTCTCTTTAGATTTATCCAACTTAGTTACAATGATTTTTTTTTTGGGTCGAATTTATAATGAATTATGAAAGTATATATATGGCCTTGCAATGTAATTAATATGAAATAACATCTTGAAAATATATATCAAGTTGTTGTTGTCTCGAATTTTAAACATGATATACTATTCCATAAGAGCGCAGGTTGCGTGCGTTGTAATATCAACCTAATTCTAGGATTTAACAAGTTACAACCCTAAACATTATCATCTAACCACTAACTCACCATAATCTAGCTAACCAATTATTCAATTTAGATACTACTCACATATACTGACATGGAAATATATAATAACTAAAACTTAAAACATAATTTAAAAAAACAGAGAGAGATAAGAAATTGTTCACTATCAAGATGAAATGTTGATCTCCATAAAAACGTTTAGAAAGAAATTTAGATCTCAAAACAATCTAAAATAAAACTAAGCACGGAAATTGCAAAAAGTAAAAAAAAACAAATATATTGAAACAAAAATGAAGGACGAAAATATAAAGCAAATAGCAAGGTGGCGTGTGAAGAAGTGGCCGTAAGATGAAAAGATGCATAAAATTCACGTGATGTAACAAGAGAAGGAAAGCTATGTCATTCTAGCCCATAAGCAGCAAATCACGTGAACATGGAGATGGAGATGATCGTCCTCATCATGTTTTCACATCAAAGATTTGTGTCTTTCCCTTATCAGCCCTTTTTTTCGTACGTATGATGGTTGTTGCATAAAGAACATCCAAAATGTTGCATGTTATGTAATTTATCGTGCTCCGATCCAGGAGTATAATCGGCATTACCATCATCAGAGGATGTATATTAATTAGTTAGCCAATAATAACCTAACACTATTATACATAACAACACAGAACTTAAGAATTATACTTTATTGTTTCACTAAAGTATGAGTTAAAGCCCTTTATATAAAAAAAAGAAAGAAAGTATGAGTAGTAAAGAGGAAAAAAATAGAAGAAAAACAATGCTAGAAGTCTTATTTGTTTGTTTGTTTGTTTAATTGAAGAGTTACGGACCAAAATTTATACATATTTTAATCGAGATTGAAACTTTTCTCAAACAAATAATATTTCACATATTATTAATGAGAACCAAACGAAATGGCTTCTTTTTTTTTTTCTTTTTTGGTAAGTTGAATGGCTTCAACCCTTGAACACTACTCAACGTATCAACGCAACATAACAATACATGTCACGTGCGTGGCATCCCCTTAGTACACGTCACTGCGGTTACGAGGCCAGCTTTGACTCTACTCCGCATGCGTCAAGCAACAACATACATATATCTCTCCCTCTTCTACTAATTATCACAACCATACCTATCTACAATATATACGTCTTATTTCATTTCCATTTTTCCCTCGAGTTTATTTAACTTAAGAAAATCCCATTTAAACTTATTACTATTTTTGACAAACCAAATACTTAACTAACATTTAATATTCCCCCAAATTTGTCCCGTTGCCAATAAGGAAGTTCATTAATTAAATCCCATCATTTTACGCCAAGTATGAGGATATATAGAGATTGGCGACGTTCTAAGTTAATTGAAATGCACATTTTGAAACTAAAATATTTCTTGTTTAATGATCTCTTAGGCTACCGTGTGAGGTTGCTTTACTTGTTTTCTTCCCAAAAGTTGTTATAAATCTGATTTTTAAAATATTTTCAGAGAATATGTTGGTTATAACTCTTACGTACTCTTTACCTTTTGCATGCATGGCCGATATCTCTAAAAAGGCAATATATTTTAATTAGGGTTTGTTCCTAACAACACTCCATCACTTTTTTCGTATACATACGGTGTAGATACGGTCAGAGGCAGCCATTACGTGCGTACAAATACATCTGTTTATACGAAGGACACGTACTTGCCTTGTACGTATTTTCAACACACGTGTGTTACTTGCCTGCTCCACAAACTCGTTTCAAATTTTATCGCTTGAATAGTATTTCTCTAAAATTTTGGTGTTATTTTTCTAAATTATGTGCCATCAGAAAAAAATTGCGTATCATTATATAAAGTAACGTATGATATGTAATGAATATATATATATGATATTATATAAAATAACGTATTATCATATATATATAAACATGTTATCATAAAAATAAGATTTTAGTGACCAAAATAACATAGTATATGTTTATACACGAAGCTATTACATTGTGTGTAATTAAATTGTAAATTTTTTTTTTTTATTAACTGTAGGAGTTCTGAGCCTTCGGTCCATAATTTCCCCAATATCCAGAGTCAAACTTTAGATATTCCGATTTTAAAAATAATATTTCGTACCAAAGGGGATTTGAATCCGGGGCACAAAAAAACTAATTCCTTTATACCATTAGGCCACCACACCTTTGTAATTTATCTTCACATATTCGAAGTTATTAGATAAATAAGTAAAAAAGTGGTCATTTATTTAAATACTTTTGAATCTATGATCGAGTATACCCTTCAAATTTGAATTAGTGATTTTGGACATTTTTGTGTATGTTTTAGTCAACGGAAAATCATGTAATTATATCCTATACAAAATCGAATTTTTCTTCCACTCGACAAAAAAAGGGGATCCAAAGAATTGGAGTTGTTCTGAAAGGGATGTACAGCGTGTACTATATGAGAGGACACGTGGCAGAAGGAGGAGAGAGACGTGCACCACCGGGAGGGAACAAGAAAAATCTGTCTACAAACTTCCCAGCAGAAAGTGGGTCCCACCTCCTAACAGCCTCTCTCCCCTCTTTAACTGATTCCATCCATCTTCGTTTAGTAGAGTGAACGTCTCGAATTCTCGGGGTCCCACATCCTCTCATTTTTATTATTCTGAGTATTTAGCGAAATTAGCTGATTTTTAATGTATATTTCAAAACATACTAGTATTTTTTTTTTATTAATCAATTTGTGTTTTGGGTATTTTTGAATTGATTATAAATTTTCAGATTTTGTCTACTATTTTTAACGAAGAAGAGAATCGATTTTTTAGAAATTTGTGTTTAAATAATGACTATAGATTGGGCAGGACGGATTAAAACAGATCAGATGATATACACAGAACAAATATTAGTATGAGATGGATGCATGAGACAAGCAAAATAAAAAGTATAGGACGAATGGAATAAAAATTAAATGATGATTATAATAAGTGCAAGTGGCTTAAATTTAGAAAACTACATAAATCAACTAATAATACATTATTTTTTTTATGATCATATCACTTAATTTTCTGTGATGGTCGAAGGTAGAAAAACACATAGATCAAAGATAATCTACGACAGTGATGGTCGAGTGAGACATATGAGAATTTATTTTTAAATTAAAAACAAATCGGATTACTAATATTTGTATCTGATAAAAAGAAAAAGAAACAAATCGGATTACTTGACTGAGTAGCTAGCTTGAAGTTATTGGAATCACGTGGTGGCCGCCACCAACAATCAAAGCGACATAACCGTGAGAATTGAGGTGGCAGAGGTGAAGCAAAGGCACGTGATACGGCGGCGAGACTGGTAATGGAGCACGGGACGACTTCGATTCTCTATGGTTGCCACGTGTTTACTCTTATCCACTTTTTTTTTTGGTTCTGGACCAATCTAATTAGTAATGAAATGGATCAATCAAAAATCGTACTGTTTTGTAAGAGATGTCAGTTGAAAGTACCTCCTAATAAATTCTGAAATAGCATCATGATTAGGCCTATAACTAGCTACAAAGCCATGCATTTTCAGTATTAGACTTAGACCACCACCTATCTAGAACGCAGAATATGTTAGGTTGCGTGTGGGTTAGGACTACATATATAGTTAATTTGTTAACCACTAATCTAAGTATCTTACTACTATTTTAAGGTGACTATATATATATATTTTAGCTTTAAGGTGACTAGATTAACATCCCTAATTCTATACATATATTTTCCTATTTTCCTTTTAAGATATTTCTCTTAAGCTCCAACGAACTTATGCACGAGTGACATATGTATATGTGACGACTATTTTTTATTTGATTTATAAAATTATACATAAAAATATGGAAAATAGTCACTAGATTCATATATGAATTGTATTCATTCTTTTTTAATATAAGTGTGGTTTTGACATGTTTCATCCAAATTTAAAACAAACTAGATATATACTCTAATAACATTAAAAAACTAAATTCCTTTTCGGATTTTTTATCCTGCTTCATAATTTCAATTAATTTTGATTAGGGATAAGCTAGATATTTTTATATGAAAATACATGATTTAAAACATATTTTTGAAATAGGAAAATATGTTTTTTAAACGAAAATTATATTAAAACGAAGATAGTATAACATTTGTAAAAAACTCAGTTGAATACTATACAACAAATAACAATCAACTATGTTGGAATATGAATCAGATTAAGTTTTAAAATTTATGAGTTGGTGGTAATGTTGTCGATGCCAGATTTCAACATATAATAGATGCCAGAGTGGCAACGATAGATGAATATGAGATGTTGGATCACGAATCGAAATCCAACATAAATAGATTCCAAATTTCAGTCTTACATATCACACAGTTATTTCTAAATCCTATAGCTAGTTGAGAAGTTTAAAATTTGATGATTTGATATCGTTTGTGTCTTTTTGTAAAATTGCTTTTCATTTTTCTTTTGTTAACCAGGTAATCCACACGAACTCGACTACTTTTATGATTCCTAAGCAAGACAGCTGAAACATCTTACCCATCAGATTATAGTGAGATACTAATCTGGAAAATAAGAGTTGCATCCATCGGGTCCTGAAACGGCTAATATATATAGAAACTCTTCTTCGTTTGTAGATTTGTTATAAGGATCTTTTATTTCCTTTTCATGTTCATTTGTTATCTAATTCATACATGATAATATCTTATAGCGATCAAAGAAGAAAATCGAAGATAAAATAAAATTAAAATATGGATTTCACCTTTCTTTCAAGGGAAGTAACTAACAACTAAAGCTTTGGATATGTGTAGATCGACGAAGAAGCTATGTCTAGATTTTGATAAAGGATAAATCTAGTAGCAACGAAGTCTCAAGGTCAACTGGAACGTAAATAAATCTTTATATTATTTGAGACGTATCCTATTTGTGCACAAACTAATGTCAAATCCTGTCTGCTTCTGAAATAATTAGATATCAATACTCTCATCATTTTTTTTTTAGAAAACTTAGTAAAACATAAAATCAGAGTGGTAATATAAGATAATAAAAAAAAAACTAAAAAAAAAAATAGTAAGCAAAAACAGAATAATTAAATTAGATAAAAGAAATCATTAAAGTTACCGATATAAAAATAATAGTAATTTTGCTATTATTAATTTATTGTGTTGAGCCAAAATTATACAATTTACAATAAATTATACCATTTAAAAATTTAGTAAGATCTGTTTAATAGATGTATAAAATTCACTTTCTGTAACTTGTTTTTTTTAAAAAGATGAACAAATGTAACAATTTGTTTTTATTTTTCTCACTATAAATATTCCACTATTTTCTATTTTGTTCATCATTATTCAACGTATTCCACATATTACTCTAATTCACAGAGCAATAGCTAGGTTAGAGACATTAATTATCATAGCCTATGAACGCCTCAAGTATCCCCACAACAGCAGACGGCAATGTTTTGCTGACGACTCTAGTCTATTTTTTTTTCCGCCAAATAGAACATAGCCCTATGAGTATTTACGATCACGGAACCCACCAGAGCCGTGGCGAAAGCGATTTACATTTTTTGTATCCTTCCATTGCATATTTTTCTTGTTGATCGCGGACCGAGTTGGGGAAAAACAGAAACTGATGCACAAATGACAATTCATCTGCAAAACACATACGAGATTCATATTACATTATCAAGAAATTGATAGATATACATACATAGTTATTGCTATCGTAATTAAGATATTGATTTGTTTCTATTACGACTTAAGAGATTGGTGACAAGAAGAAAATAGAAATCAATTAAACTATTTATGAGAGAGTACCGAAGGGGAGACATGTGGATCCCACACAAAGAGGCATAAGAAGAGGAATGGCCCTGGTGGGTCGTGGAGATTCACGTCAATCAACTAGCTTAACCAGGCCTTCAAGCTAACGCCGGACTAATCAATCGTTCATTATTTAATCTTCTTGATGATAATCACTAAATTACTGTCTTAATTACGTATATTAGTGAATTACCTTCTAAATCACATCTATTTTCGACTATCTGACTTTATATGTCATATAAATATGTCATATAAATAGTCCATTTTAGATTTGATGTATACTTTATTATTTTATTTTTTTGGTAAAAGATGTACTTTAATCTTTTAATGAAAATTAAGAATTTTGTTTTTTTTGCCGGCAATGATAATTATGAGTTTAGTTACTAATTAAGTAGAAGTAATATATGGATCATCGCATATTCGCATACTAATTAAGTGTTAAACGATTCACAATAAAGTAGAGGTGACATTAAAACGCACTAAAATAGCATTATATTATTATATGAATGTAAAAAAATGAAAATAGAGGTGATGAAATAAAATTAGAGGCGTGGATGACTTTTCCAATAAAGCAAAGACAAGTTAATAAGAGAGAGAGGTTAGGGTAGCTTTCTTCAATTTATTTTTTATTTTTCTCAAGTGTCTCTTTGTAAGTTGTAAAATCATTGGCAAAAGAAAAACTTGTAAAATCACAGCCGCCGATATTTTACGTTGGGAAGAAAAATGTCGCTGTTTTGATGTTTGCATCGATCGTTGGATTTCGTTAACGTAGGAACGATGCCGTTTCCGAGTCCACGGTTTTTTTTTATTTACATTTACATACACTATGTTAATCTTTTTTTTTTTAAAGAGTATCATGTTAATGATTTTTTTTAGAAAGAGTACTATGTTAATGCTGACATATGGTTTTTAAAATTTACGTAGCAAAACGATACAAACTTTTTTTTTCTAAATTTAAAATATTTTTAAAAATACATCATGTTTTAGCAACATAAATTAATCTTTTAAAGATATATGTCTTATATCACAAACAAAGACATGATACAATGTTTGACCCAAAAAAGAAGAAGACATAATAAAATTATTTTAACATTTATTTTAACAACGATGTTTTGTAATATAATAGAAAAAAAATATCTATGTCAAAAAAAATATATCTAATTTTTTAAAAAATATCTGAAACATGCTGAAAAAAATATCTCCGATATTTTGTTTATCATTAGTTGTTTGAAGTTAAATGGTTATCAAGCTGTATCAAATATAGTATAACTGTAAGATGTTTTGCCGAAAAAAAAAAATATAGTATAACTGTAAGATAATTAGTAAATTTTTTTATTAATAATTAGTAATTTTTTTATCGTAGTTACGTCGTAGTAAAAAGTAGATTAATGTGTTGGTCACATACGAATGATCTTTAATAAAATTCGTCTCTTTCATATTTACGTAGCAACACATACAAATGCTTCAATTTTTGTCTAATCAATCAACAAAGAAATTAACTATTTTCTATCTAACCGATCTAAACGATTGATTAATTTATTTTAATAATATTTTTATAAACAATGGGAATTGCTTTTCTAAAAATGTATATATAGTATTTCATCCACAATTTCGGAGGCAAATTGCCATAACAAAAATGCAAACGTTACATTTTTCTTCGAGTCAAAAGCAGACTTTTCTTTGCGTCCCTATATTATTTCTCTTTTCTAGAAATGTAAGTAACTAAATAGCCAGTAAAAAAAAGTAACGTCGTGGAGGAGAAACGGCAAAAGAAGTAACCGTTGTAAAATATTTATTGGCTGATTCTTTACGGTTTGACCTCTCTCCTATACATATGTTCTGCCTTTGTTTGTTACCCAAATCCCCACTCGCTCTTCCCCTCGCGTGTATCACACTTTCTCCGATCTTAAAATATTCGTGCGTCTCACGCGCTGAGTCCAAGGCGAGTGAAGCATTTTTCCAAGGTGAAAAACAATTAATCGGAGTTAGTTTTTTTTGTTTTTGTTTTTTTCCGGAGTTAGTTTCTCCATTTTATTTCATTTTTATCCTTTTACAAACCGTTTCGAGAGACGAATTTTATTATTATAAATTAAAGATCCAATCTCTCTTTTTCTCTCCGCAAGTTTCTTTTTTCTTTCTCTGTTTTTTTTTGGTACCTCCATTGATATTGAAGCCACGGAAAAAAGCAGACGTTGGGTCAACGACGTTTTGACCGGGAAATACGACAAAAATACAAGGGTAAAAGGGTCATTTCCAATACACGCATACGTATGTACGCAGGGAGAAGAGAGATACAACTCAACCACTTTGTATATTTATAAGCGAAGAGATAAAAGAAAGAGATAGAGAGATAAGGGGACCAAAAGAGAAGCTGTGTAATATCCTCAAGAACCAGAAGATTATGTTGCCCGTAAGAAAAACCAAGAGAGTTCTCCACGCCACCGGTGCCGGAGACGGCGACTTTACGCCGGGAGGGAAACGACGGCGATGTCTTTCTTCTAGTTCTCCGGCGACAGAAACCAAAACTTGCCCCGATTTGCTAGATTCAATCCCAGACGATCTTGTTGTTTCTATCCTTTGTAGACTTGGCTCTACAGCGAGATGTCCTGCTGATTTCATCAACGTCTTGATTACGTAAGCTTTCCGGTTAATCCTCGAATTTAACCTCTTCGATACACAGCTCTTTGTCTAAAAATTGATTATTTGGCTGTGTAACAGATGTAAGAGATTAAACAGTTTAGCTACGAATCCTCTGGTTTTGTCGAGATTATCTCCGAAAGCAATTGCCGTTAAAGCTAATAATTGGTCGGAATCAGCTCACCGGTTTCTCAAACGCTGCGTCGACGCCGGAAGTCTCGAAGCTTGCTACACACTCGGAATGGTTAGTTTGAATGAAAATCCCTCAATTTCCTGAATTTTTTTCCCTTTTTTTGTTAAATTTCTCTTTTTTCTTTGTTTCTGACATTTCTGTTTGTCTTTATTGCCATTTTCGGTGCAGATTCGGTTTTACTGTCTGCAAAACAGAGGAAACGGCGCGTCGCTGATGGCTAAAGCCGCGATTAGCTCTCACGCGCCGGCGTTATACTCCTTAGCCGTGATTCAGTTCAACGGAAGCGGCGGTTGCAAGAACGATAAGGATCTCCGAGCCGGTGTTGCTCTCTGCGCGCGCGCGGCTTTCTTAGGACACGTGGACGCTCTCCGTGAGCTTGGTCACTGTCTCCAAGATGGTTACGGCGTTCCACAGAATGTCTCCGAAGGTCGGAGATTCCTCGTTCAAGCCAACGCTCGTGAACTCGCCGCCGTTTTATCTTCCGGGATCGAAGCTAGGTCGTGGCTCACTTTATCGCAGCCTCAAATCCCTAATTCTAACCAAACCCAAATCCATGGTTGTCCATTGCTGAGCGATTTCGGATGTAATGTACCGGCGCCGGAAACACATCCGGCGAATCGTTTTTTAGCGGATTGGTTCGCCGTACGCGGCGGAGATTGTCCCGGAGATGGGTTGAGGTTATGTTCTCACGGCGGATGTGGACGGCCGGAGACAAGGAAGCATGAGTTCCGGCGATGTTCCGTTTGTGGCGTTGTGAATTATTGCTCACGCGCTTGTCAAGCTCTCGATTGGAAACTCCGGCATAAGATGGATTGTGCTCCGGTGGAACAGGATGCTGCCGGTGACGGTGACGAAAACGGTAACGTTCAGATTGACGGAAATGTTAACGGTGATAACGTATTGGTGCCAATGAGTTAACGGCAACCAGTAACGGCTGCTTTAATTAGAAAAGCAAAGACGCGAGATGAGAGGTAAACGAAGCTTATTTAGTTTCGGTTTTTTCTTCTTTAAATTAGTGGAAAGATTAGGATAAAAATATTACCAACGGTTAGAAGGCGTTAGAGTAATTTTTGTATTCTAATCGATTGTAAAGAGGTGTTATAAAAGAACGGCTATAATCTTCTTTTTTCAATTTTAATGTTCTTGTTAGACTCTAATTTTAGTTTTACTTTTCCTCGTATCTTTCTCGGGTGTACTTAATGCCGTAAGGAGCATATTGTTCTTAGATTTCTTCTATCTCATCTTCTTCCTATTGGCTCGTTTCTAAGTTAGAAATTCGAATAAGAATTTACCTCACGTTCAATCGTTTTCTCAAATGAACATGTGATGATATGTCGGTCATTAAGAGGTTTCCTAATCTATGCTATAAAAGTAAATAAAACCATAAAAGATAGATTATATCGATGCTAGATCAATTGTATTAACATGAGAACAGAGACACAAGAGCATAAAATGAATTAGATTGTTCTTCCTATGGTTTAGATATAGAAACAGAAGGTCTAATCTCTATGTTGACATTTGAAAGACCTTAATCCCCATCAGCAATTTCAGATTTTGTCATGCATTTCTAAGAGCTCTTGTTATTCTCTGTTATGGAATCTAATAGTTTTTAGACTAAGCCTTTTTGCGAACCAATTGTTAATTGGTTAGGTTTCGGGTTTTTCACATTCTAAATATACTAGTTGTGGATCAGTCAGTCCGAACCTAAGATACCCTATGTAAAAGCACGCAAAATCCTTATTCAAATAACATGCATCTTACGAGAACTATATATTACCCAAGAACGCATTATATTGCCAATCTTTTTTTTTTTTTTGGTCGAATATTGCCAATCTAATTCATGTAATGAACATATAAAAATAAACCTGGTACATAATTGAGTAGAAATGAAATCAGTATTGTAAGTATGTGACATGAAGGAGCAATATCGCAAACTCACAAAACAAACATAAAAACAAAAGTTTGATGATACGTGAATCAACTAAACTATGGCCGTAACTCGTAAGAAATAAAAAGTAAATATGCTGTAAAAAAAAAAAAAAAATAAACACATATACTTGAGAAAATATTGCGAATAAAGCTATGAGAGATGAAACTATGCTCCCATATAATGGATATGCTTTCCAAGACTCTCTTGTGTCTCTTGATGGTTTTATATTAGTGTTGGATTAATTTCTTTTTTTGGATGGGTGAAAAGTGAAAACCATCGTCTTATATTTTTGTTGTTGTTTTTTTNGTTTTTTTTTTTTTTTTTTTTTTTTTTTTTTTTTTTTTTTTTTTTTTGAAACTGGTATATTTTGTTGTTGTTTTATAGATCCGTCACAAATAATTATCAAAAACTGTCTTCAAATCTAAAACAGTTATGGGTCAAAGAAGTTTCATCATAGATTTCTAAAGTTTTTTGGGAAGTATCACAATGATATTGTTTGTATAGCTTAGGTATCTTAAGACAAAAGTTAGTGTATGGTTCCTTTAAAAGATTCTTTCAATCATAGTAAGCATATCTAACATATATACATTATATTGTATTCGGAAGAGAATGGAAATCAGGTGCGTTTTAGATATGTTTTAACACTTTGTCTACCTGCTTTTTGTTGGAAGCACGCATATTTGTTTTTTTTCAAGATTCTATTAAGTTTTGGTATGTATGCTAATTTATATATGTACGAAATGTATATAAAATTATTATTTGGAATAGAGTGAATATTTAGCACGAACACTCAGATTTTTTATTTTTTATTTATTATAAATGAACTTGCGTAGATATTGATCACTAACCATTTTCTCTAGATGGTTGGCATTTTTGACGTAATAAATTTGAGGGGTTACTACTCATTAGGGATATGTTGAGCACACCTAATTCAAGGGGTACTAAATCCGCACAACAATAATTATATATAGACACATGAACGTGTCTTTGATAATTGAGATTTAGCTTTCAAGGTAAAATTGTATCTTAAAAATTAAATATTGTAGATCATACTCATACCAGCAGACAGCAAGTTAATAATAATAAGTAGTGATTAAATTATAACTTTAAGATTAATGGGTGACAAAGCATCATGGGTTATGCTATCTACAGCTCTCTTTTTCTTGATGTAATTCGTGCTTTTTTTTTTTTTCCTTTTTCGTAATTAAATTAGAGAGACCGAGAAATCCTCGTTGCTAATCAAAAATGGATTAACAGAAAGTTTAACGTCTGATTTGAATAAATGTGGACCCTCTTTGATGCGTTATTGTCTCCACAACCACAATATTAGCATAAACAAATCTTTGATTTTATTGGCCCATCAACATTGGTTTACAGTTTGCGTTCAAAATCATTATTGCATATATTCGTTATACCACTAAACAACCAACAAAACAAATTTTGTTAATAGAGTTAAAAATGTTTCTATCGTATACGTACATAATTAAATCTTAAAGTTTGTATTTCAAAGGAAATTTATAAGGAACTTTGATTTTATGATAACGTATCCTCAATTTTTTTTTTGTTTGTCAGATAATATTAGAGAGAAAAGCAAATTAGGGAGGAACATAGAGGAGTGTATTAGTGGGAGAGAAGAGGAATTTTGTGGGGAGTGGGCTTATAAGAAAACTTTATACCCACCCACACACAAAGCATTTTAATCTAAAAGTCTTTGCCAAATAAAATAAAGTTTAAAACAGAAAATGTAAGAAACAAATAAAAAAGAATGAAGCACTACTGCTAACGGAACCAAAAAAATAACCAATATATGTTCCAATAGTCACAGCGAAACGAATAATTATCAAACATACAGAATTAACTAGAAGAACAATTACATATCAATCAAGTATGGTTAATGCGGAACTGACAACAAATCGAACAAAAATAGAAGGATAGTTTCGGTATTAGTTATTGCTTGAGTACTCACATCTTCATTCACCTTGGTCGAACACGAATCATTGAAGACATTAATCTAGTCCTTAATGGTCGGGCCGAATAGGACATCCAGCAATCCATCTTTAAATAAAATGCGGTTAGTAACTAAATAAGCAATTGCCTTAGACCTTAAAAAATTTATAAATTAAGGGCAACATTTTTATATAAATTTTGTTTGATTTAGTTGGTTAAGTTAGTTTTGTTTTTTACTTTTTAACAACGATAAGTAGATTGGATGATTATGTGTTAGGGTTCACAATATTTTGGAAATTTTCCTAAAATGAAAACAAGTATGTTTTTTCAAATTCTTTTTATACCATATATCATATATATATATATATATATATATTAACATGCACGTAAAATAAATTAATTTCTGTTATATAGACTAGACGAATGTATGATATCATATGTGGAGTATACTTTTTAATTACTATGACGACTTTATGATGTTTTGAAATCATATTTTGATATAACAAAACTATAATATCGCTTCTAAATTCCAATGATAAGTAAAAATTACAAAGGAAAACATTTTTCAAAAAAAAAAAAATACAAATGAAAACACATATCTGAATAAGGTAAAATACCAAATATTTTAGAATTTGCGTCATGCCTCTATAAGTCCAGGTAGGGCACTGGCACTACTAAATATGCACTGTTTCCCTTTATTAAAATCTATGTTCTTATATGACCAAAAAGACCTATGTTGATATTTGGTTGAAGACGTACGTAGACAAATATTATGTTTTGGACCAAAAAAGCTTGCATATTAATTTACTTAATTATCATGAATACATACTTACTAATTTACTTGGTAGAAATTTTCTGAATCACCTGCCAAAGTTGACTCATTTAATAAGTAGCTTCTATTGCAATCAATTTAGAAATTCTCGTGGACCTTTCTGTTTATTCACCTTCTTTTTGTGTGGGGGTCAGATAATAAATGTATCAGTTTAATTGAAATTTGAATGATTAAAATTAGAATAAAGGTGAGGGTAGTGTGGTCCAAGAGGCCCAGCCCATTTATTACCAGTGGTTAGAGTTGCCTGCTTTAGTCCAAATCATATGTATATGGTGTGTATATACACATTTGTGGCCTTTTAAGTAGATATAGAAATTTAAATCTTACGAATTTTTGGTTCTATACCGATTATTGCAATTTCTGATAGAGATTGAACGTCTACAAGATCGTACGTACGGTGCACTCTTGAGACAAGGAAAAAGAGAGCATATATAATCTCATTATATTAAAGGTTATCAATACACACACTGTTATAATTATAGGTATGTGGAAATATGCACCGGGTTTAAAGTCAACAAAATCGGTTTGGCAAAAGTTTTAATCACGGCGTTGTGTATAGAGAGACACAAACCGTGTGGCGTTTTTGAAAAACTAAACGTCTTGTTTTCCTCGTTCTAAATACCAAACAACACGTAGTTTCTGTTTCTATCAGATTTCGGTTTTCTTCTGCATCACTTGCTCTGGGCCGCGTTCAATCAAATTCTCTCTGACCATCCCAAAGCAAAAGCTTCTGCGATCTTCCTCGTCTGGTTTCGTATCTAAACGTAAGTTTCCTTTCAAGGGTTTGTGTCGATCTCCAATACATCGTCTTAGGAGGAATTAAGCAAAGAGATTGATGCACCCTACTTTGTTGTATTGTACGGCTCGTAGAAACTTAACCTAGATCTAGATTTAGAATCGAATTTGACTGTGATGGTTTAGGTCACAGAATCCAATTTGTGGAATCTATGCATCGAATTTGATAGAATAGCATCAGAACTGGGGTGAAATCGATTCTTAGTAGTGTGTTTTTTCAGTTGCAGTGGACTTGGGAAACGGAGATGGGTTTCATAATGGAATTCGCGGAGAATTTGGTGCTAAGGTTGATGGAGGATCCGGAGGTGAGAGACAGGAAAGCGAGGGAGCACATATATGAGATGCACGAGAGGTGCAAGAAGATTAAGGAGATGTGGGCATTACCTATTCGTCCGTATGGATTCTGGACATTTGAGCGCCACAACGCTCAGCTTCGTTGGGATCCTCAGATTAGTCAGGTGGCTGGTCGAAGGGATCCTTATGATGACCTCCTTCAAGACAACTCTTCTTCATCTTCAAACTAATCAAACAATGGTGAGTTCCTTATGTTTATTAGATCCAGCATTTGAATATGGCTTTTTCTCTACTACACTATCCCTAGCTGCATTTGTCTCCGTTTGTAGATGAATTTGCTTTAGTCGATATAGGCTTGAACATTTTGGGTTGGACGAAATGGTGTGAAATATTAGAGCATGCGCTTGCGTTGAAATTGAGGGTCTAAGCTATATTGATATGGAGTGATAAATAGTTTCTGTTCAGTATTGAATCCTTGGTTTACCTGTTTTGTTCGTCTGAGGAGTTTGTGCATCTCTTCTCCGTATGATATATGCTCGGAATCTGCAGTCTTTCTTCCTACTTTCTCATTTATTTCTTCTTTAAGCATAACTAGCATAGCCGCTGTTAGCAAATGAAACTCTATTTTGATCCGTTTGTTTTGTCTGTTGCAGAAAGATGTGTTATGCTGTCTGGATGGATGCATATGTGTGTTTCCGAGCGGAATTGTACTCCCTTTGTTTCTATTTGTTCTTGTGGTATCTGGAACCTTGGTACAATCTTAAATAATGAAAGAGAAATACTCATTGGCTCTTAGTAAAGTTTGTTTGGTTCTCCATCTCCATCTTTGATATGGATACTTTCTCGATTGTGATAAATAATTTTTTCTTCTTTAAAGTTTTGTTGCTAAATATCTCTCCTGGTTAAGAAAAAGATAAAAACACACGCATCACATTTTCACACCACCAAGAGACGAAACACTTGCTAAAACTACACAAGTCCAAGTTTTGTGATCAAAGAAAAAGAAGAAGATGGCCTAATATCATTTACACAACAAGTAACCAAAGCCAACAAACCAAACTCTCCAAAGGCAACCAAATCACAAACGTTTCAATCCTAGTCCGAATCAGAAGACGATTTATCTCCATCATTAGTAGCAGTAGTATCTCCTTTCTTTCGTGCTGCGTCTTCCTTTTCATAAGCCTTGACAATATCATCGACAGGAACCAATGGAAGATAACCAACCACAGGGTAACCCATCTGGGTCATGTCCGTCACCAAATCGTTGTACATACCAGACAAGTTTGCAACCACAGGCAAAGCTTTGTCCCCCACTGCATGAATTGGTTTGTACTGGTTGAGTTTAGCCCAGACTCTAACCGAGTTGGTCACAACGAAATACTTGTACTCAGTCGCAGCATAGTAAAAGGCAGCTTTAGGTCCACCGGTTCGAGCCTCTTTCACAAAGCTTTGAGTCTTCTCTGTTGCCTTGGTGATCAATACATTTGCTTGACTTACCACTTTCTTAGCCATTGGAGGAGCATGCTTATCAAACTTGTACGAAACTTCACCGACCTAAGAAAGTAAATAAGGTAAAGACTTGCATAGTTGTAAGAAATTAGGTCATCAGATCTACCAATTTTCAGGGAAAACGGTGCTGAAAGGAGAAAACTCTGTAATCGACAAAACAATCGATTTCTGGGGAGATCAAGAACACGGAAGAAAATTTAAAACTGGGGTTACCTTATGATCTAGAAAGACGAGGAGAGTATCTGGAACATCCTTGAATTTGTTGTAGACAGGGGTGACGACGGCAGTGACGGCTCCTTCCACCTTTCCGACGGCGGATTTAAGAGGGCCGGAGTTTTGCTTCGCGTAGTCGTAGAGATTTGAGACGCTAACAAGAAGATGGATCGCCGCAATTCTCACGAACCCTAGGTGCTTCAGCCCTAGCTCCTTGCTTTTCTTCTCCGTCTCCATCTACACCAAAGAAACCACCAACAGATGAGATCACGGTTGAGATTCCCCAACAAAAGAAGGAAGAAGAAGGTGATGATAAACGATCTTAACCTAATTTTCTTTGTGTATGAGCTCTTCGCTTTGCTTGGAAAATCTCGCCTGTCACTAGCACTAGTGCGCTATGTTGTGATGAAACAGCAAAGTATCTTCACATCACGTTGAGGACTGGTTAAAAGGACTTGTCCACGTGATCTAACGGTTGAGAATAGATCTGGTGAGGTGGGGTCCCAAAGGGGAATCGTTTTCTGGAAAGGCGTATCGTGTGTGGATGTTTCTAGTATATTTAGGCTGTGGGCTCCGCGTGACGTAAATATTCTAGGGGATTCGGCAAGGACACGTGTATACTTCCGATTGTGTGGTAATCGAATAAGCTTTAAGGTTTTGGATTAGTGGTTATCGAATGGAAAATTTTAAAAGCAAATAGTTTTAGTTCATACTATATTTGAAGGATTCGAGCATTAGAGAAACAATGACGGGAGATTCACATAAGGTTTGACTAGTGTTAGTAATCCACAATAACTCAATAACTGTTTTGAGTTTAATTACTTAATTCCAACGTTTAATGCAAAATACGTTTCCCCACAAGTCATAAGATAGTAATACTTTTAAGGGAAAACAAGCATGAAAATAGTTTGTGGGAGATAAAACTGAATGCAAAAGGGGAAATAAGCATTAAAGCAAGTGACCGTGTCTGGAGTGGGATTATGGAGTAGCTAGATAATATCATAACCACAGAGGAAGGTGGTTGGACTACTTGTGATAGAAGTAGCTTCAATTAACCTGAGATTTCTGGCGCTTCGAGTACTGCAGAATAGGCTCTCTCACCTGATATAAACAATCACAAGAACCAAAAAACGCATGTTAGTTTCACTTTCATGCATATAAGCATAGAGATATATGTGGTTTAGTATAAGAGACCATGCTGGTTTTCCTGCAACGCCTGTCCTGTGAGGCTTGGCTACAGTTTGTGTCGGGGCCCTTGCAGTTGTTAGCAGCCACTCCATTTACCGCAAAGCTCTCCCTCGAAGCCACAGGCTGAGCCACACAATTACCAAATTAGGGACACTTATGAGTCACAATATAGGATATGTTATACAGTGGTGGATTTCGATTTTCAACCTGTGCCTTGATACTAATTGGAGTGTTATTAGCTTTGGAGATGGTCTGTTCGCTTAGAACAGAGCTGTTCTGCTGCATCCCAGATCTTCTTTTCATACGTGTGAAAACAGATCCTATGGAGTGGATGCCTCCACACGTAGATACATCTGTTTGTTTCAAAAACGTTCTTGTGTGGACATCAGATATTCAGATCGATTAACACAGCTCAAAACGTTGGGTGTGAACAGAAGTGTACCTTCAGTTACTCTGGCCTCTAAGCCGTTGGTCTTGTTTATAGCTTCGTTAACATCCACATCCTGTGAAAGCGTTCACATTAGAAAGTCGTTCCAAGGATTTATTCAAGTTTTAAGCGTGAGGAATTTACCATATCGTCTGTGGCAAGAACTTTTCTGACTTCATTTAGCTTCCTCTCGGTTAGACTAGAGTGAATTACACGCTTCCCTGTACATACACATTGCATCCATGAGGCAACCTAACGACCAACAAAACATAAAAGAGAAGGGTCTGAATTGAGACAGCAGACCTAGCCTGCGGTTGCTAGAAGCTTCCACATATCCCTCTTGGGTCATTCTGTCTATTAACTTACGAACAGCTGTCTGGTTGGCTTCACCATCCAGCATGTTGTGAAGCTTTGTAATGGTCACATATTGCATCGGAAGAGAATGGTACAGAGCCTAACCAAAAACCATGTGTCAGTGACGGATTTCAGGACCATCTTTATTTATTTATATCCTTTTTGCATGTGTATTAAACATAGAGTAAGAAGTCAGAATCTCTCACTTTCATGTACATGTAGTCTTCCGGAGCTATAGGTTTCCCATCCTTTGGAGCAGTTTGACCATCATCTTCATCTTTCACAAAGGTGAATTCGCTCCCTGGTGTCTGGTGATATTTTGGGTTTAGTTGATGGTCAATAATAAATAAAAAGCATAGAGAATGAAATCAAATCAGTAGGATCGGATGAACTATATACCTTATCTCTGTTTTTAATGTACATGTCCTTCCCTGTTTTCGAAAGAATACCTTCTTTCTCGAGCTGATCCATGATTTCTGAAAGTCAGGATATGATCAGTTAGTGGAGGAAGATGGACTCTGAAGTTAACAGTATATAGTAATTATAGCAAGCTGTAGAATTCATCATTATTTGATGCTTCAATCAAGGGTGCTTTTTCTTAGTGACTTTCATCAAGCCTTGATTTACCTTCAGACAGTACCTGAAATAATAAAAAAGAGTGGTTTAGATTTTAGAAACGGCATGAAACTAGATATGCAAGAGCTCAGTTACACTTTTCTAAGGTGGAATTGAAGAGGAACAACACATTACTACTGAGATATCTGGAAAGTTTGAAAGAATATCAGTGAGCTCCAGAGTATCGAGATGACGGGAGTTGATCCAGTCCTTCACCCTTGCTAACTGTTGTTCATTTTCAACCGGATCCTGTGTGTTATCTTGAAGCATTTCACAGAAAGGTGAAATGATAAGAAGCTTTTCTTCTTCAGTGAAGTCAAGTTTTTGCGCTAAAATTTGTATAGTAATTCACCTTCATCGACCTCTCCATTATCATCATCTTGTTTCTCTGCAAGATTATCAAGTTTACTCAGTTTAGTGAAAACTTGACTAGACTGGCATAGCATATTAGGATGTGTTAGTCATCATTACCTAATGGCGCCACAATGAATTGGTTTTCTTGTGTTTGACTGATCTGGAAACAACAATAAACATTACGTTTTAGGCACAGCAGAGTGTAATGCACATAGGATGTAAAGACCGAGTAAATAAAGACTTTGTTAACCTCGCTATCTGAATCAGAAGGCTGGTCATCGTGTACAGAATCATGTCCTGTACTCTTACCATCATCTTGCATGTCATCATTTTCATCCTCACAAGGATCAAGCACGCTCTTGACCTGCACAGATATTCCACAATGGATTGACATCATTAGACTATACGTCTAGCGAGTTGCATTTTCTTCAATCATATTACCTTTAATGTTAACACGAGATGTTTGCTGTTAACATTGCCAACTTCCATCCTCAGAGGATTCTTTGTCCATACATACTGGGCTTCTTCTTCTGTACAGCCTCTGAAGAAAGGTGGCTCATAATCTGGTGGCTGCAAAAAGGTTCAAATAACATCTGTCAGCTTTCTTTTGGGCTTTCAATTTCAGCTGAGTAGAGAAATGTGTAATAAAATGAACGGTATTGACATTCCAAAGGAAAGCAAAAACTTGTATGCGAATGCGAACACAACCATTTCAAAGGTACATGTATGTGTTAAATATATCAGTTACATGTATGTGTTAAATAAATCAGTAAATGAGGAAATTCACAAGCAGGAAATTCACACAAAAATCGCTCTATGCAAGCTGCATTAAGATAATCAATAAGATCATCAGAGTTCATAGAATTTAGGAATGCTATAAGCCTATAACCATACCGTCACATCATCGTAGTACAGAAGCTTCATCACTATGGTACGCTGGAGCAGAAGCAAAAAGAGTAAACTCTGTCATCAGCAATTTGGAAACTGATGTAAATGGAATACCCCGGAAGGGTAGTTACAATATTCATTACCTCATCTGGCATTTTGTCGAGAGTCCTCATCAACTGAACTAGTGTACGAACCATTTTGCAAGCTGAACTCCTGATTTCAGTACAATCATGAAAAATTATAAAGCATGTTACAGAAGAGATAAAACCATGTAGACCTCAAAGTAGGAAAGAAATATCTCATAGTATACCTCATTTGATTTGGGGTAATGTCAGCAGTGGAGTTAAAAGTTCCTCCATGTTTCTTATTTCCAGTACGATTGATGTTCATCATGACATCTTGGCTGTCAGAATCTGAATAGCTGAAAGAAACTGCAGTAACACAGGAACAGGGAGGTATGAGATATCAATTAATCAGACCATCCATCAGCGAACCACACTATTATCAAACTAATCAATAATCTCGCCAGAATTTACATGCGTATTCTTCAATCATCGGACCATCTACTGTTTCACATATGCAGAACATGAGCGTCTTCAAGTATTTCCTCTGCAGCGCATCGTAGACACCTAGATTCCATCATGAGGAAATAATCATTAAAAAAAAAGGAGGATAAAGTTGAAAGGAAGCGTAAAATGCTAAAATCATTAGTATAGAAACCTTTCTCCATCCAGTCAATCAATCGGCGTGATTCAGCGTCCATAGGCATTAGCTTCTTGATCTTCATATCTGTTTCAAAAGCATCCGCCAATTATTATTTTCTGCAGTTATAGAAATTTAGCGAGAGCTCTATAAACTTCCAGATTGAGTCTTACCTAAAGCAGGAACGGATTTGTCGTTGAAATATTTCTCAGGAAAGAGGCCCCTGATGTAACTGATGTTGAAGATAGCAATTCGGAGCAAATTCCTAGTCTATTTCAGAAATACGAAGACCAAAACAAAGACGTCAGTGTCAAAGAGCTACTACTTCAGCTGTTTAACGCGCGTTAACGAAGAAACCGTTCACGATTTTTCAAAGTAAGCAACAAAAATAATGTATCGCAGTGACGGAAATCAGAATCAAGAGACGAAATCCATCTCTAGATGATCGACGTAAACTAATTCCAGATCAATAACTGCGAAAACCACCAGGAAGGAATGAAAAATTTCACTAATTCCTTAAGAAACGAAAATGAAAGCTCGATGATGGCGTTGCTTACCAGAAGGAGCGAGTCCTGCTCGGTGATCTCAGCTTCCTTCAGCTTCTGAGCGACTACCTGAGGGAGAAAAACAATGCAACACTACATCAGATTGCGAGAATTGGAACGGAGAAAACTCCCCAGGCTAAGAGAAGAACGCGGAGATGAGAAATTGATGATCAGCGTCTTCTGCTCACCATTTTTGCAGAGGTATGTAGCGAAGAACGTGATTCGTTGTCACAGTAAGGTCAGAGAGAAAGAGAGAGAAGAGAAAAAAAAATTTCAAAAAAAAGTTGAAATGGAAATGGGTAGTGTGAGTGTCTCTGCGGGAAGTTTATAGAGAGTACACAATGGAGAAGAATATGTAGGGGCAAAGTTGGTATTTAGTGATGAGAGTAGGGGCAATATCGACCAATTACCTCTAACGTCCTAAAGGCAGGCTGTAGTCACGAACAATCGCTACCCAAGTTCGTTGCGCCGAGTGGACCCTACTTTAGATTTCGAAATTTATGCATTTTTTTAATTTTGTTTTGTTTGGAGAAATTATAACAAAAGATACTTTCTATTTCTCAAGACTAGCAACTTAATAACAACAGTAACATTCGTAAGTTCGTATAAATTTATGTTTATAATTACCGTAAATAAAATCTATAGTCTGTTAGAGATGTAACGATGAAAATGTGACAAACTTACCTTTTTTTTTTTTTTTTCATCTGAATTTCATTAAAAACCAAAGGTAAAACAAATCTTTTGGCAGCCAAGACCTAAGCTAAAAAGGATAAACCTGAAAGAAAGACATAAAATGGAAAACCCAAACAAACCAAACCGATAAGAAGACCAAATAAATGCTAAAAGAAACCTGATAACTAAAATCGAAACGGTGATCCGAAACACTCCCACAAACTTCTTTGGAAAAACAGTAGACGCCAAAGCTGAACCAAGAGACAAGAGACGAGATGAGGATCGGATA